>NTHP01000278.1:768069-788906 GCA_003416845.1 Oplegnathus fasciatus
GGGGTGACCCTCAAAAGCATCCTGAAATGACTGAGTCACTTGACGGCTGCACTTACAGCTGACATTCATCAACAAATAATCACATAGTAGAAATTAATCTGTTTGAGTCGACCCATTTCCTGTCGTTTATGACAGTGTTTGAAGTCTGATTTACAACCACACAAAAAACAAAAGTAATTGGAATCATGACAGGTTACAGGAACAGTCTGGGGGCGAGTGCGGAGGAACTCCTCTGAGGATGCAAGCTGTGAAAACAATTACTACTACGCTAAACTGTAATACTGTATGTCAAAAGCCCAAAAAACAGGAGCTCAGGTACAGCTGGAATTATATAGTGCTCCCCCCATAAGAACAACAGTTTGCAGGATAAAAAGTCCAGAAAAGAAAAAGAAGCCTCCCTCTCCGTCCTCCCCTGGAGAATCTTAACAATTTGCTGAATGATATTGGCATAAAAAATGACTCACAGACTAACAGAATATCAAAAATCCTTTGTGGCCATCTTTCATTATAGACACAGATACCGAACAGTGTACAGCCAATGCTTTTTTCAGTACTCCTCAGCAGTGTCTTACAGTGGGACTACAGATGACAGGTGCTTTGTGCCATGTGGTTTAGTTTCACTGATGCGCAGTTTTCTCTCAGTCGCAGTTCTCTCTGTACCTCTAACTCCCATGTCTCCCTGCCTCCCCTCTCTCTTCCCCTGTGTCTCTCTCCCTGCTGATATGGTAAAAAAATCAATGGCTCCTCTATTCTGTGGAAGGTCTGATGTCTGCTAATGAAATCCTATCTGCTATGAGTCATCCATCTGATAGCTGCTGGGACAACGACTGGCAGAAGGACCGTCTCTCCAGCATCATTTATGATCCGTCTCACACACAAACATGCACACCTTTATGGGCACATCAATTCATGCAAACATAAATGCATTGTGTGCAGAAGTAAACCCTGATAATTGAGGTCGCTGTCCAAATTAAACTGCTCATATTAAATCGAGTGCAAGATACACATACGGTCTCTCCAGCAGATGCTGAGCTGCTATGGTCAAAGTATTCTCATGGGCAGTAGCTTTGGAGACAGGTTTTAATACACCTATATACTTTCATATCAGGAAAAGTGACAGCAATAGTAAGAATGTTTCTTGTCAATTAAAAATGAAATTTTGAGAATTAGTCTAAAATATATTGATTAAAGTTACGATAAATTATTTTTATTTATTTATTTTTTAATGAATAACTATTTATTTCCTATGAAGTCAGTCTCTTGTGCTGCACCGAAGTCTGCAGGGCATGTTTTATCTCCATCTAATTAACAATGTATAGTTACTACACACTAGTCATCTAAAAGCAGACAGTGTTACATATGAAAGCAAGTCGTCATGCAATTACTACTATTCTTACTCTTATTAATCCCTTACTTCATTCATAAAATCATAAGTTACAAACAGCTGATAGCCTGACCGATACTGGATTTTAGAGTTTTTTTCTTTTACATAAACACACAACATAAACAAACATTTTTGGTTTTTAACAAATTGTGACCAAAATATGTACTGAGCAGGACACTTAACTACTACCTTCTAATTTGTTGAAAAATAAACTTGTCTCTGCTCTCTGGTGGACAGAACTATGGCGTTACTGTTTCTAAACTACCTCAAATATATCTTTGGCATTTGTGTACTGCAATTTCTTGTTACTTGTTGGCCAACATATATGCTGCTGATACAGCTAAATATGCGTTAAGCTAATATTAGCCAATATATCAACTGAGTCAATTTATTGGCCGGAGTCTAATAAACAGAATATACTTCAATTCATTTAGCAATCAATTCTTAAAAAATACAAAAGCTATAAAGCAACTGTGTGAAAATGTGTGAAATGAATAAAAAAAAGAAGTGGGACTGATTCAGGTCTGCGACATAAAAAGATCATGTATGGTCTCTGACTCTTATGAGCCATCACGACACCTCAATCACCAGTGTTTCATTTTCTGTTTCTGAGGCAGAGCAGACTCGCGGACAACAAACTCAGATTTGCCACCCTCGACTGTTAACTCACACTCACACATACAGTATGCACACACACTAATAATGACTGCTTGATACTCTTAGATAAAAGCTCAAATTATAGAGGTAGAGGACCAGTGACTGTCTGGTGAGTGGCAATAACAATGACCTCATGTAATGTCTGCAAACACGTATTTTTTAACTGAGAGTCACACAAATTGGTGCACGTACACACTGAATTACAAAGTGTTAAAGTACTGTTAGATACAAGAATGAACAAAGTAACTATGCCGAGGGATTTTTCTTCAGCCCTTTCACACAAGCCTGAATGTTAACCAGGCCTACAGCCTAATGTACACAGAGAGTACAGACATGCAAAGCCTCACACTCGCACAAACAGAAACTCTCCATGCAAACAGTACAAGCCTGAAAACATGTCACACACAGCTGGCGAGACACTTCTACACATGCTGTTTTTCTCCCTTTAATCACAGCCTCTAAACACTCAGTTCATCCCTCTTTGATGAATCACATTTCTCTTACCCTAACTCCTACATCTCTCTCTCCATGTCTCTCTGCAGCCCTCCAACCTTTCAATCCCTCCCTCACCACTACATCTCTCAACCCAACCAGTATCAATCTAAACGCTGCTAATCCCTTCCTGTAGCTGTGTCTCTGCGTCACTGTGCTAGTGCATCCTCCGCTGATTGAAACTGACATCTGTTTGCACTGGTCTGGCTCGTAGCCATACAGTACAAGTACACACGGAGCGCTAGACCCAGACACATCTACAGATATGGCAAAGAGGGGATTTGTCACACACGCATGGACGAATACAATGCCACTTTTTCTAATAAACCCAACGCTGAAAGGAAATATTTATAAAATGGAAGGAGGAAGGAAGAAAGGAAGGAAGGGACATGAAAACTGAAGCCTAAAAAGAAACATAAAAAAACTGATGTCAGCATCTTGTATTTCATGACCCATTTTGTTCTTTGCTGCTACATTTTTCTTACTCCCACAGATAGTTGGACAAATGTACGATGATGTGAGGTCATGCTGAAACACCTCAGGCTAAAATATCAATGATAAAATGCAGGTTTTCATGTCAGATTCCAGAATCAAAGAGCAAAGAGTTCTTTCGACAGTCAACAATCAGGATTTTAAAAAAGGATGAGATGCTCTTCACCCTTAGTAGAAATGCAATGCAGGAAAGACATGTTATGGTTTGAGAAATGGGGGCATAGATATAAATGTATCATTAACATCATTATCAATTGTTTTTTGTACACATCTAATTCCCCCTTACAGTATTCCTTCACATGTAACCCATCACAGAATAAGTCATGCTATTTCCCTGGGGCTTGTTTGAAGGTATTCTGGAAAACTAAGGAAATCACTAATTGAAGTAGATGATGCAAGTTGAAGGTAAGTGGGTACTCCAAAAAAAACAAAAAACAAAACAAAACAAGGTCTCATCAGTGCATAAATACTCACGATGTGCTGATGTTTATCTCACAAATGAAGAAAAGACCAGTCAAATTTAATCCATTTAACTGCAACAAGATTTCATGTTAATTTATTAATCAAGTAGAGTTGAAGGGGATTGAGCCAAGCACTAACAGTCAGCTTGGGAGCTGAATACATTATGCAGAGAAGCACATTAATATTATATGGCCAAATATATCCAACTTCCCTGAGGGTTTCCCTGCCACCATGTCTATTCACCCCTCCTTCGATAATATGAAAGACAGTGCTGGAGGAAAAGGGTGCAGGAAAGGAAAGAAGAGAAGCGTTACCCACATCAGCAGGACAACAGGACAGAAGAGGTGCTCAGGGGATGAAATGAGTGAAGGACCTCTGAAGAAAGAGAGAGGTACTTAGGTGGTATGAGGCAGAAGATGGTGGGAACAGCAGAGGTAGAGTGAAATGCAGATACAGAAAGGTAATATAAAATTACAACAAAACAAAATACAATCTAGGACACTGAGTCTGTGCAACCCCCTCTAATAATTTCTAAATCACCCTTCCCACCACATGATGAGCTGAGCAGACTCCAAAAAAGCCAAAAACAAGGAAGTGACTCAACAAAATACAAGGCTTTCATGATGATTGTGTCCTCTTCCCCTCCCTCTGTATGTATCTGTCTTGCCCTCTCCCTCCGGGGCTCTGACACGCATTGCTGCTCTTCATGCATCTCTTCCACTCTCACGCTATCTTACTTGGACATTTTAACTCACTTCATCTCTTTTTCTATCTCCAGCACCCTTCATTTTGTTTACCTGCTTCTTCCCGGCAATGGCTTTATAGCACACTCTTCACTCTTGTATCTCTCAACTTGTGTCAGCTTCTTTCTCTGTCTCTCTCTTTCACTGTCTGTCTCTCCTCTAATTGGGTACTGTGGATTGCTCTCCTAGCAGCACTGCTATGGACTCTGTAAAAGACACTATTATGAAAGCAGTATTTTTTAATGTGCATGTGTCTCAGGCCTGAGAGAGAGATACAGGGAGACCTTGTAATCCAAAGAGTTAGGCTCACGGAGGATCTAGGTTGTGACCTAAACACATCCTTGTGGTGTGTGTGTGAAAGGACGTGCAGATAATGAGTTAGTCAAACAGATAGCGAGACTTATGTATTGTTTCACACAACAACATAAAGATCATCAACAGGGCACTAAACTACACTGAATTGGTTTTCGCCTGAACTCTGCTTGTTGATGGATCCACCAGAGACCTTCCCTGCTCCTTTCTTGTCATACGTCACACCACAAAAGCACCCATGGTGCCATCTCAGTGATGGCATTAGTGTTACAGCAGCAGCCACAACACTAGACCGTCTTTTTATGATAAAAGTGGAGCCACTGATTAAATTAGGCCACACATCTTTGACAGCAAATCACCTACTGTTTTGACAGCAGGCTCCTCTAATCTCTGTGTGGGCCCTGTCAGGCTGAAAACAGCATCCCTAGTCTGTTGGTTATCAGTCTGTGCTACTTCCTGTTTCTTTTTAATGTGCTGCGTGTAACATTTCAATTTAAATAAACCAGTACGGCACTGATGGGAAGATAAGAAGCAACTACTGCATGGAAATTTATTTTTAAAACATTATTTAGTCAAGGAAAATGACCCGCTAAATTATGTGCAGTGTACAGATTTACAATGCAGTGCTTTTCATTTTTTAACTACTGTACGTCGTTAAAGCACGATCCTGTCAAATGCACAAATAACTTGAGCAGTTTAAACTGTCGTTTTTATCTGATGACATTTTTGACAAAGATGTTTTTCAAGCCGAATCTTTTATGTCATTCAAGGAAACAGTTTGATTACGCTGTAAGAGAACCTCATCTTCCTCCAGCTGCCACTGGATTACACAAACATGTCTGTTTATCTGGCTCTGAATCTTGAGCATCATTACGTAAGCTTGTCTATGTGTGTGTGTGTGTATGTGTGTGTGTTAGTGTGTGTGTGTGTGTGAGTGGGCGTGTCTGCACAAAGAACAAGATGGAATTTGGAAGGGCTGTTGTGAGGATGTTGTGTCTATGAATGAATGAATACGGTGTTAGGCAGACTGTGAACATGAACAAGCAGATTCATTTTGACTGCTTTCCCTTCGCCTCCTCCTCTCCTGAGAGTCTGTCCCTGCGTGTCTTTGTTGTGGGAAAGTTCATTTGGGTCTCTGTCAAACTTATTGTCAAGCACAGTCACAATGGACCCATTCTACTGCAACACATTCAACAATGAGCTTTCCTCTGTGTCTGCCACACTTTGTGAGGAAGACACACACACACACACAAACATACTCTTTGATGATTGAACAGACATATACATGTGTCTTTCATGCCACCATTGTCGTCCATCCATGAACACACTTATGTTATGGTAAGGAAAAGCCAGTGACTCAGACAGAATACACACCAAAGTCAGAAATAGCCTTGTCCATCACCACCCAATCCTTTGTACATATTTCAATTAACACTGTGTCTTACATCAATTTACGCACAGCTTGCAATTACACTATTTTAAGTGCTCAGAGGAAAACATTGCATCAGCAATGGCATTTTAGTCATGCTTTGAGGCAACACCTCATTGTACACAGTTATTATTTGGGCACACAGATGTAGTACAATTATATGTTATTAAAGCAGTAACATGCCACTCCTACTGTGCTCCAGTGCAGGAATTTCCTGAAGAGCTACCAACAGTCCTACTGTAACATGACTGCTTTCATCATTTTATCTGTTGGTTGCTTTCTGTTTCAGTGATTTTAACATACAAAATGTCCTATTAATCATGTCCAATATTGGCTATGACAAGCGGATGGATAGATTTGTGAGTCTGTGTATGGCTGTGGTATTAGACTAATACCAGGAGAAACATGGACTCCAACTATGACTCAGGATGGCGAATAAGCGGCACCAATCGTGAGGGATGGCAGGGAGATACATTTCTGCATTCTGCATTTCACATTCACAGACAGTATGCTGCTCTGTTTCATACAATCGTAAAATTTCTGCTAGGCCACTGAGGGCTGTTTCCGATGCATCAGCCCACATGAGTTATGTGTTTGGTCCAATGGCAAGACATCAAATTACTCATTTGGGTCTGCAACGGAGAGCAGTGTAGCAATCCTTAAACATAAGGCTTCAAGAGGAAACATGTCTATCATGAATAATGTTTTCACCAACATGGACAAACCTGGTGCACCATCCTTTGTGTTTTTGTGCCCACATTTTGTGCTATTTATTCAGAAATCGATGAGAATTTGCACTTGGGAGCCTCTGCCCAGCTCATTACCAAAACAGACATGAGTCAGCCTCACGGTCGTTACCCAGGAAACCATATGGCAGCAGAGTCCTTCTGAGCGAGAGTTACAGCCTATTGGATGCGATGGCAAATTGAGCAGAGTTGACTGGAGATGCTGACTATTTGACGTCACTGATCCTTCTCCAAGGCTTCTCGAAGGGATAGGTTCATGTTTTTTGCGGTAACAGAAAGTCACTGTGCTTGTGTCTGTTACGTATGGCTGAACAAAACATTACCTCCACAACCGAACATAGTATTATGACTTCGACTCTATTTTAAAAATAACACAGATACTGCCATTCATAACTAACAGGCTAATGTTGTTTGACTAACCCTAACCCCAATTTTTTTGCTCATGCCAGAAGGCCTTAAAAACATCTAGGAGAAAATAGAGTATGCTTCATGCCACCAGTATGATGCCGTTGTCCCATAAACAGCTGACTAAGGTCTTTCAACATTTGTCAGATATTTATTATCAATAGAAATATATCCTTGTAATAACTAAGCTCATAATTGTGATAGGTTAATGTTAAACTGTAGTCCAAGTGCTGGCATTGGACCCATAAACAACATACACTGGTTATTCCACAGGGATCCCAGAAGCAATATCATGTTGCTTTCATTACAACTCAATTGAAAGACATGATCTTTTATGCCGAGATGCTTTTGCTAAGCTGAGTAAGTGAGTATGACCCCCAGATAGACAGGGAATTTAGAACTTAATTTGGTTTTAATTGCATCATAACAAAACCAAAATAATTATACTGATATAACTCATTATTTGAGAATCCCCCAACTCGGCCATATTCACAAAAGCAAATCATTATTAGGTTATCATTTCATATAAAGTCGGGTAATAGACCATTAGAGGAATGAAGTGGAGCCCACCATATGGCCTTGTGTCCTCTGTGCCCTCTACTCTGCAGCATTCCAGTCAAGGGTTTATCCAAGTTTCAGCCTGGCAAGCTCTAAGCACTGGGCCTCCCTGTGACATGTCTGATTCCTAACCAGGATTAACAAGACTACAAGTCTGAAGCCCCGCGAGTGGCCATGAGAGGTTGCAGCGTTCATTACAACCCACACAATTGTTGGACGAGTCAACAACTCTCAACATACTGACGCAATACTAACAACATACTGGTTTTGCTTCTTAGAGCTTTATCAGTGCTGGGTCAACAATGTTAATTTCCTCCTGATGGTGGTGTTACAGGAAATGCCATGGGTTTGTTAAAATAAAAAGGGTTTTCCCATTGGGAGCATAAAATTTTATAACAATCTTCCAATAAGATTATGAGAAATTTTGCATACAAACTTTACAATTAGGCCTGAAGGTTAAACAAAAGGAACTGTCCAAAATGCTAAATGTTTAGGCTCTAGGGAGCATGACAAAATGTCATGGTAGTCCGCCTATTAGATTTTGATGTTGTTTCTTCTGTGCAAGGGGAAGTTTTGGCTTGATGGTAGTACTGGGGGAAAGGTCAGAGGGTCACTTGACAAATTAGAATTAATCCACTGGGACCAGGAAAATGCACAGCTAATTGCCTAGTAATCAACCCACTGGTTTCAGAGACCAAACGTGGCATTAGAAGAAAGCTGAAGAGGATTACCAATTCACTTATGGATCATGGGTACCATAAATGTCATGCCAAATTTCATGGCAATCTGAGTTAGCGTTAGATGGAAAATTAAAATTGCCGTCCTCAGGCCACAGATTACTGGATATTAAGAAAGAGTAGTCACTGATGTCATCTTATTTGAGTTTATAAGTGATACACTGTTCTTATACAGTTAGAAATTGAATCTATTAAACTTCACTTTAGTCTTGATGATGTCTGAGCCTCCTCCTTACAGCTCCTACCCTCAAAGTCCAACGGGATCAGGAATCCCGTGCTGCACCATTATGATTACCTTGAGGAGAGCTGAGTAAATTACTGGTGAAACAACCACCACACAAGCGCTGGCTCTCCGGAGTACAGAAAAGCATACAGGAGATTTGTTATTTAAAATGACATCTGCCTTGCAACGATATAAACACACTGTGCAACACCACAGTTGCAGTAATCCTACTTGCAGGAAACCCTAGAAATTCATAGCAAATGATCATAGTAAGTACTATTAGACCATTGTAAATTATAGGGGGAGAGGGTCTTTTAAGGAAAAAAAAACAGCACAGAAAAATGCAATTCTGAAAGTATGCTCGATTTTTGGTTTTACTGTAGGGAATTTGTCAGTTTGAGGTCACAGTTCTCCGTCAGTTACATTTAGCGCAACCTGTTTTTATCTGTTATTGTGTCTAGAGGGAGGGGGGTTGTCATCACTAATACTAGCACAAACTATCAAATGCCTTCCTGTCTCCCTTTGAACTAGAATGAAGAAATCACCCCATGTCTTCTACCCTGTGTGTTACCTGGGGACAACCATGCTGGCCATGGCATGGGGCTTTAAAAAGCAGAGCTAACAAGGATTAGCTTCCAATTTTAACACCTGACTGTAATCCTGCCCTCACACAGTCCATGCTAAGCCTGTGCTAGCCATGCTAATGGAAGGAAAACGGTTTGCAGACGGTCTGTTTTTTTCTTCGTAACTGTTACCTAACAGCTCGGCTCGTGACAAACGCAGTCGATGACAGGACAGCACACTCACAGAGGAGGGGGAGCAATAGATTAGCTCATCATTTCTTGCTGTTGAAGTACAGTTGGAGAATTCTTTACTAAAAAGTGCTTATTGTTATTGATCAATCAGTTCTGTTACTGTGCCATTTTAGTGCAACTCTGCTTTTCTGATTTTTATCCAACACTGTACAGTAAAGATCATCAACAGGGCAACAGTAAAGAGTAAAGATTTGTGTACTGCTGTGCCCTGCTAGAGAAAAACCTAGATTACCTATTAACACCAAGACTAAACATTCAAAAAGATTAGTGTTTTTTAGACAACACCACTATCCTATTTTACTGATCAACATTGTGCAAGAGCTAAGCTTGACCTTCAACACACATTCTGTATCATAAATCAAATACCAAAGGGAAAACACTGAATTAGTCACTTTGGGTTGATCATTAACTATTAGCTATTGTGCTGTCTGTTATTATCGCCCTGAGAGATCCAATATTTATAATCATCTATCGTGCAGCTATACCTGCGCAATCATCATGAACCTATTAGACATCATTGTGCATAATGTGGCTGTTTGCTACAAACACAGCTCTGTCCCAACTCTGACAAGGGCAGAAAGGGTGTAGCCTTCATCATGGTCATCATCTAAATTATATCTTACTGAGCAGTTCGTAGTTCGTATGACGTGCATGTGACAAACAGTAATGCTGTTATGATTGTTGTCATTTCAACCTGCTCCAGACTGTCAGGCTGACTGTTGCCTTTTTCATGATACAGTAGCATGGCAGTTTAATACACTGTTATCAAACATTCAGGAGAAGCCATTATTGTTGTATCAGCCACTTCAGCTGATTAAAATGTCATTCATTCAATTTAAATTTAGATCTACTCTGAGTTCACACAGCAAGCCAGTAATCACAGACCTTTATTTAGCATGCATGGGCGGTTCACAATGGGAAACGGACATGAAGAACGGTTCAAATCATGCTCTCCTACAAATAAGAAACTGATCATGAGACTTTTGAAAGTTATTCAACAGATCTGCAGTACCATTTGGTCAGATAGCCTTTTCAATTCATTACACAGTTATATATGGCAGCTTTTAAAACAGTTTTCACCGTACTACATGAGGTAAGAACTTCCTGTTTGGCAGTGATCCATTTAGGGTTTGACTTTATTTTGTTGTAAACACAAGTGTTAACTTCTTTACTTATTTACAATATCAGCAAACCAAACCAAATTTCCCTTATAGCGCAATAAAGTTTGAATGACTGAATTAGTCTTGGTTTGTTTTCATGGTCTAAACTCTTCCACTAGCTGGTATAGTGGTCATTATATTGTTACCGCTAATTCTGTAAAACTTGGAAATGCAAACATAACAGTACCCTCCATGACATCTTTACAGAAACATGCACCATGCTTCAAGCCAGTAGGCTCAGCATTCGAAATAAGAAAAAATGTTTAGGACCAAACTGCTAGAAAGTGCCAACTATCTGAGAGCTGTCACTTCAAAATCAAAAAACAGGTCCCTGCCCAGCCTTCAAATCAAATCCACTCCTAATTTTAAATGACCTGGCAACTATGTTACTATGAAACAACATTTCTTATTCACTGGTGTGAGATCACTTCTGAAACACTGATAGACAGACACACAGCAAGCCAAAGAGATTCTTCCTTAGCAGCAGACACACTGGCATGGAGTCAAGTTACTAAATGGACCAGGAAAAACAGGCTTGAATGACAATATCGTCCAGCTTTTCTGGAACACGGACCAAAAAATAACCACTTTAAGGAAATGTAAGTAACTGCAGGAGGTTAATGCTGTAAGCGATAGTGACCTACACAGTTTTCGATTCATGTTTTACCCTTATTTCCCCATCTTGAAATGCCTCAAAATGTTGCCTATGTATGGTGGACTACGAAAGCTTACATAATTCAAGGTTGATTCAGTAATAGCCTACATATTTAGGTTGTACTGGTCAAACAAATGGTAAGTAGTTGTTGTTAAATATAGGATGCCTGAACAATATGAAAGATAAGAAATAAGAGATATCATATGAAATAGATGGATGGATGGAAGCTTTCGTGTGCCAGCTGCAGAGCTGTAGGGATTCATCCCTCCATCACTGGCCTTCCCCCTGATGATGTCATCAATTAAAGGGACATGAAACTAAAACAGTCATCAATTCTCTTTTTCCTCACTATGCTCGACCCAACAGAGATGGATCAGTCCAACCATGGGTGGGTACAAATGTACGCATGCACCCACTCGTACAGACGTGCAATCCACACGCGAGTGCTGGGTAAAATGGCAATGTGGTGTGAGCAGATACACAGCAGAGTCATACGGCACTGTGAGTGTGTATGCGAGTGTGTGTGTGTGCATGTGTTTCAGAGTACACCATACAAAGAGAATTTATACAAGTGAGCCAGCTGGGCACATAAGCCCTCCTGCACAATAAATCCAAATAATCCTTTACGATGGGAAGCGGGAAAAGGGGGGTTGGGGGGTACTTAGACATATGCACACACACACACACACACAAACATACACTCACAAAAGGTACACACGGTTCAATTAGCCTCGCCATTGTGCCTCTGTGGTAGACATTCAGTGGCTGTGCCCTTTTCCTAAGAATAACATTCAAGTCACCGGAATGTATGCACTCAAAATAGCAGGGCAGCTTATGACATTTGAACCTCCCAAACACACACACACACACACACACGCTTGTCAGCAGATGAAGCGCTGTAGGACAAGGACATAAAGGGGGATTACCCTGAATTACAACAAAAAAGGGGACAACACAACAATAATAAAAAAAATCATCTTACCTTCCATCATGGTTGCAGATTTGCATTCCTCTATCTCCAAGGAGCCTGAAATGAAAGCAGGAGGTGTGGAGAGGGGGAGAGGAGAAGAAGCCCCCGGTTACCACAGAGATACAGTAGAATTGATGGGCAGCAGAGCAGCCGTGTGCATGTGGCTAACGCCCTGGCTAACTGTGAGCCTCCGACACCCCCAGACGTCGCCTGTCAACTAGCCCAGGAGGGAGAGAGAGAGAGATACAGAGAGAGATAGAAAGAGAGAGAGAGACAGAGAGAGAGAGAGGAGAGAGGAGGGGTAGGGGCCTGGCCGGGCTAGGTGCCGATCAGAGCTGGGGCTTAAGCCATGGATGCTGCTACTGCTGCTGCTGCTGCTGCTGCTGCGGCTCTAACCTACACATTCAGCCGAGGATGCTGAGAGGTGGGGGAAAAGCTAACTGGAGGAAAAAAATAAATAAAAGAGGCAGGGTAGAGAGAGGGAGGGAGGGAGGCGGAGAGACTGAGAGGGAGGGAGGGAGGGAGGGGTGTGTGTATGTGTGTTTGGCAGGGGAGGGGGGGTAGTGTTGAGGAGGGGCGGAGGCAGTTTGCTGAGGTCAGAGATGGCCTCAGCCAATCCCTGCAGCTCTTTGTAGAGTCACATGGCTTACAGCTTGAATCTCCTGACACCATGGCCCAAGAGAACGCTACATTAGTAACCTCTCTTGCTTGACAAATAATTGTGCGCATACACCAAATACACACACATGTTTAAACATCCAAATAGAGGCACAGAAAAAGCCACCAGACATGTACAGAGTAAATACTAATAATAATAATAAAGATGCACAAATACGCTAAATACACACACACACACACACACACACACACACACACACACACACACACAGGCACCCCTCCCCTACAGTACACCCTACCTTATGTCAGTGCAGTGTGCCGAGCCTGCCCAGCGGTGAATGACATTAATTGTTTGCTCGCAGAGAGAGTAACGTGCAGGTGTGAGCCAAGTGACAACCCATGTTGAGGACACACACACACACACACACAGACTCTATAACAACACACCACTGCACAAAATATTTGCCCTGCACAGTGACTATTCCTGTAGTAGCTGCTTGTGTGTCCCTGCCTGTGTCCCGCCCCCCTTGGAATAAGGTGTGGTTTCACTCTGCCGTCTCTTTCTCTCCTCCTCTCCCCTTGCCCTCCCACCTTCCTCTCTCTCTCTGCCAGTCTATTTCACTCCGCTGTCTTTTCCTGTCTCCGTGCTTTCCCACTGCACCGGGACGAGGATCGATCAGCGTGACGCTATGGCAACGCAGGCTACAGCTGCAACCAACAAGCAGGAAGGACTGATGACAGAACAGCCCCTGGAGAGGGGTGTGCGTTTGTGTTTGTGCGTGTGCTGATTAATTATCTATGAGAGGGTGGGGAGAGAGAGAGAGAGGAGGAGAGGGAGAGAGGGGGTGAATGTTTATGTGGACAAACCAAAGAGCAGAGGAGACTGACAATTAGGCAAACCTACAAAACAACAACAACAACAAATGAAACAGCAGAGTGATACTTTCCCAGATTTTGAACCAGGAATGAATGCAGCGAGCAATTTGATCTTCATGTTATTAGTATCAGTGCTAGGATTATTATTTTAATTGTTAGTTGTAGTGGTAGTCTTTGTAGTCACAATAGTATTCTATATTGTGTATCAGTACTATGTTTTTGTTATATATATATATATATATATATATATATATTATATTTTATTTATTTATTTTTTGGTTCATGGTATGCAGTAAGCCATGAAGTTCATATGATAACAAAGACGTATTAATTAAAAAAGTTCAGTTTAGTCATTTACATTTATTTTAAATGATAAATATCTCTTTCTTTCTTTTCTTTCTAATATTGAAATATATGTTGCGTCTGTTTTGCAGCGTCAGACAAACTAAACACAATCAGAGAGAAAAATGCACTGGAAAATTATATTAAATAAAAAAATAAAAAGCAAAAGGAAAGTACCAGAAATAAGCATATATAATAATGTTAATAACTAAAGAAAGAAACAAAACTAACAAAATGAATAGGAGCATAATCAAATTACCAATGTTGCATAATTTGTCATCAATGTTTTGTATTTTTAAAAATCAGTTCTTGTGTCAGAGAATCTTATTGAATGGGGTTATTTCTCAGGAAGTTCATGTCCAGGAAGGAACCCCACATCTACTCAAAGTCTGCAGGTTTTCCTTATGTTGCCTGTAGCAAACATACAGAGTGAACTAAACTTCAGTACTGGTTCATAAAAGCCAATCTGTGTATTTCTTTCTCGTGAGGAGTAAAGTGTGTGGTGTATACTGTACATACTGTGTGTTTATGGGAAACTTGGAACAGTCTGTTCCAAATAATTTCCTCCAGAGGGACAAGTACATATCTCTGTTTCCCTCCATCTATCTATTTGTCTTCAGTCATGCTTCAACAAGAGACAGCCTCTCCATGCCCAATGAATCCTCCCAAGTCATGCTTAAGCCCATGTGATGGTGACTCCCTCCCTACAAATCTCTTTCTCTCTCTCTCTCATTTATCACTTCTTCCCTTTTCATTTACCTTTTCCCTGTTTTTACCCCGTTATTTTTTGTCAAGCTGCCTGTATGTGGCTCATTCTGTCACTTGCCTCCTCCCTCCTTTCATTCTTTTCTGTCTTTCCTTGCCTAGCTCCTCTGTCTTAACACCCAGCAGATGCTCCCAAAGAGAGGGTCCCTACCCTCCCACCTTGCACCAAGCTTTAATTCCCTTCCCCCTCATCTTTCCCTCTCCTCCCTCACTACGAAGCTGTATTTAGTGACTTCTCTGCCCTCTCCCCTTTTTGATTTTTTCTGCTGCCTCCCCTTCTTTTGTCTTCCTATCTACTTCATCTTTTCTGTTCTCTCTAAATCTCTATTTCCCATCACTGTCTCTTTCTCTCTCCCATTTTCTTCTACATTACTCCTCTTGTCTCACTCCTGCTAACTCCCTTGGCTATGAAACAACCAGCATCTTCTCCTGCACTGCCATCTAGTGGTCACTGAGAATCATGAGCGATATTTACCATTGAGCTGGTCTTGATTAGGTTAAAATATTATGGCTATTTGTTCAGTGTACTGTAATATCACCAATATACTGCACTGTATATACACACATATATACTGTCTATGGCAACTAGGCTGATATTTGGCCATCTACTTGTACAAATAAAGAGATGTATAGTGATTATGCAGCTGACAAATGCTGTCATGCCAACTAGTGGTGGAGTGTAAAATAAGCGAGGAGGAAGGGAGGGGGATTTGCTAAATAAAGCCTAATGCCCTATAAGCTCTGTTTGGGAGCTGCAGGAGTGGAGCAGCCTGAATAAAGACACACACTTATGTAATTTAGAGAAATAGACAATCACACCCATGCTACTATAGACAAGTGTGCATTTTCTACATAACATACCAGAGAGAGGTGCCATTTATGACCATCTTGGTGAGCAGTTTTGCCAACTTTGTTTTTTTCCTCCAACTATAAAATTCTATACATCCCACTCATATGCATGACAATTTTTTGGCTGTGTTGCAGTTTACATCCACGTCTGTCAAGACTCATATAATATATGTAGTGAAGACTTTGAAGGAATTTAATAAAAGGTATTAAGTGTATTTTTTGGCAAAATGGAAGAATCACTATATTGACATGTATGATTCCAGTGAATAATTTCCAGTGAGAAATATGCTGTCTTCACTGAGAGACTATTTTTACAGAGGAGTACAGAGGACTGATAGCTTCGTCACATGGTGCAACGACAATCACCTGATGCTCAATATCAGCAAAACCACTGAGCTTGTGGTGGACTACCTGAGGAACAGGAGGACCCCTGTCCTGGTTGTCACCCAGGGAGAGGAGGTGAAGAGGGTGGACTACCTTGGGGTCCAAATCAATAAATAATGGCAAACAAAGTGTTTTTCAAGGACATTATGATGTCACAGTGAAGTTGACCTTTGATGTTTTTGGCAAAAAATGTCATCACTTCACCATTTTATCCTATTAGACATTAGTGTGAAATTTTGTAATAATTAGCGTATGAATTCTTGAGTTATGGCCAAACACGTGTCTTGTGACCTTTGCCCACCAAATTCTAATCATTTCATCCTTGAGTCCAAGTGGACGTTTGTGCCAGATGTAATGAAATTTCCTCCAGGCGTTCCTGAGACATCACATTCACGAGAATGGGATGGACGGACAACCCGAGAACATAACATAAAAAACCATAAAAACTGAATATATGGCATCATGCAGGCCACGATGCCACTTATATGTGAGTCTGTCAATCAACCTATAAAATAATTAAATTACCATTAAAATATGAAAAATAAAAACACAACGCAAAACAGGTTTACTATGCCTCAATTTTGAGCTACAGTACTTTTAATAGCATTAAAAACAGTGCAGCCACAGCCAAAACTCCTGTTGTTAATGCTGTTCTTGTGTACTTCAGCATGTCATGTGACATGTACCATTAACCCCTGAACTCAGAAGCAGAAGCTCAAAAACTACAAATCCAGAGCAACATCTCTCTCTATTGTCAGTGTCACTTAGTGAAAATGAACATTAATATAGCCTAATCTTACAATGTTACAGTAACAGATAAATCAACAAGGGGACCTCAGCAAAGATCTAAATTACTACATTACATTGCAAGACAGTGGATTTAACATGCAATCACAATGGCATAATCTCAATGTTATGTTTGCTCTTGATAAATTAGCTTTGGTATCAAATATCAATCTGAACTCAAGAGATTTGGAGCAAAAAAAGAGACTGTGTACAGACAGTAGAGGAGAAGTAGAAAGGGTAGATAGAGCGTGCAGCTTTAGGGAAATAAATGATGTGTGTTTGAATGCCATGGGAATATCTAGTGCTTCCTCCCTTACAACTTCTGTCTGCCTTTCTCTCTTTTTCTCTTTAAGTGGCAGTGCCTGAATGTTCCCTAATGCACATTCTGTGAGGACACACGGCACAGTGAACATGCAAACACAGTGTACACACAAATGCATGTAAGCACACAACACCCATATCCACATGTTATGGCAATAACACATCAGTAAGGGCAACAAAAAAGGCTAATGGCTACATACTGTATATTACACAGCCACACACTTACTATTACAGTAAAAGTTCTTACACTCACAGCAAGACACACACCACAGATTTCACCAAAGGCATCAGATAATCTAGATTAAACCCCCTGAGAATATAAAAAATTAAAAAGGCAAAAGGAATGTGCCCTTTATTCCTTTTTTTCCAGGTATATTGACAATCCATGTTCTCACTGTTAAGGAGGCGCTGTACTGTGCTGATAGGTCAAGAAAGGGGTTTTACCTACTGTACCTGCAATGATGCGAAACCAGCCAGTACACAGCTCCTCAGCCATTTACAGCTCTCTCCATGCACTCCCTCGCTCTCACCCCAGCCAGACAGAGGGGGTGAGAAGGGAGAAGACGAAGGCAGGACAAAGATTTTTCGCTGGAAAAGAGAAGAGGGAGACGAGAATGAGGAGTAACCAAGGACTCTGCCAGACTGAGCTGCTCAGAAGACGTACACGTACGCTGATGCCGATATCAGCGCATAATTTAACAACTGCGAGTGTACCGGCAAAGGCATACACACGACTACACAGGAACACAACCTGTAGAGAATAGTGATGTGGTACAGTAGGCTACGAGTCCAGATAAGTCGCGCAGTGAAGGTCAACATGTCCTTTACTGCAGTACAGACACACAGACACACACACACACACACACCTACTGTACACACACACACACACACAGTGAATGGTTTTCCCTATTCATGTACAAATTCTGTAGTACTGACAGAAGACATATATTTGAGACTGTACGTATGCATGTTACAGATTTCAAATGTTGTTACTCTGCATCTCTACCAAACTTTTGTTTTGGTATTTCAAAAATCTCAAACTTTTCAACAGTCTGAAAGTGTCTCTAGATGATGGGTTTGGATAAGCAAGGCCATACTGTATATATGTGCATTACATTACTGATTTTATGGACTTTTAACTTCAGGTACTTGGTTCTAGCAAGACTTTCTGAGTGTGAAAAAAGCACTCTTGGCCGATTTCATATTTCGCCAACGCAATTCATGTTAGTCTACTAAAAGGTATGGTGAAACATTTGTAAAGAAATATTCTCAAGTCAAACTTTTTCCTTTTTTTTGCTCTGATTAGGACAAAGTAGTGTTGAAATGTTAGTGTGTTTACCCTATTAAAGGCTGCAAATTAATCAGTGTATTTCAGTTTTTTTCCTCACCTCCGAAGTGTGAAATCCTGAATCTAAGACGCACCTGATTCACTGTGTTAGTATATTTTGGAACAAAAAACAAACTATAAATATATTTTTGATTAAAGGCTATTTTTCTAAATGAAAAGGGTACACTAATAATTAGATGGCCAAAAATTACATTTGGCATTGGCAATTACAGTTGAACAGAACCAAAAATGAGTTGATTTTCTTCTCAACAAGAACCCCAAATTGACATGCTGCTGGCGCCACCTGCTGTTCATTTTAACACAGTGCTCTTTTCCCTGCCATACTGTACCTCTCCCATCCCTTCATCTCTGATCCACTTCTACAGATGCTTTCAAGAACAGTACAGGGACAGTAAAACATACAATTTGTCACAGGCATCAGCAGAATCCAGGTTAGAACCCACTACCTATTTTTGACTTCTCAGTATCCAGATACAGCATCTGCACAACGACATTCAGACTGGTTCTATCTAACACTGGTGGTACAGGTAGGCTACAGTAATTTAGCATTAAACTATAAGCTTGATACCTGCTTTGCTACACATTCTACGCTCCTTATCGCAGTAAAACACTCTCTCCTGGGAGCAGAGCAGTCTCCCTGGCATTTAGGCCGACAGCACTTACTATTCAGAAATAGACTATGGGCAAGGATGCTCTTATTTCTGGCACATTTCATATTACCTCCCAGATGGCAGAAACTTGTGAAAAGTAAGCCTGTTTATTTCAAAAGAAGCAGATGCAAAAGAAGAAGCAAATCTTCATATCTATCCCCACCCTATCTACGTACCTGTCTTGTTCCCTCTCTCCCACCCTCTACCTTGCATCTGTCTCTATTTACCCTCCACCCATACACCCACCCACCCATATACATACATACACACACCCTCCAACTCCCTTCCTCTGACCTACTTTCTCTACACCTTTGCTCATGCTTTTCGCCTGTGGGGTGCAGTGTTGCTCTAATCTGGCTATTTTTCAGTGACGTCTCTGCATCCATTTGCCAGTCCAAAACAGTTTTCACCACCAGCAAAAAAACGCAAGACAAACTCAAATGGGTCATCACTCTGTTACTGTATGAATACAGTTAAGAAGAGAAAGCTGCATTTAGCAGCAAACTGCCGCTATCATCTGGCAAGTGAAGAACCACTGGGAGTGGAGGATGAGGCATGGTGATGCCACTTCAGGTCCCTGATTGGCTGATTATTTATCAAATGTGTTCTAGTTCCATCCTAAATTTCCCCATAAAGCAAAAATAGCAATCTTGCACAAATTGTGCTCTTCCTTTGGCACCAGCAAAAGCTAGTGATTAGACAAATCAACAGAAAATAAATCAATGGCCATTGTGATACCTTATTAATTACTTATCCAATGAAATTACCAAACCTTTCCTGGGTAAAAATTCTCAAATGTGAAGATTTGCTGCTTTTGTCTGTTGTTGTCTGTTTGTCTCATATCATGATGACTAATTTACGGTTTTCTGGATACATCAAGTTGGGCTCTAGGAATGTAAGATGGACATTTTTATTTACTGACAATTTAAAGACTAAACAATGAATCATTAGAATAATCAAAAGATCAGTCATTTTATCCTTATGTGGGTCATTAGCTCATGGCTCTTCCATAGGCCTCAACAGGACAAGATCAACAAAAGGGAGAGTGATATTAGTGTGCCCGGATGCAAAACGTCACCTTTTTAACTACAAAAAGCACTGAAATTCATAATAAAAAAGAAAGAACCCAATCCAATGAGGTTCTATCTCTTGTCATACTTACTAAGGTGAGCAGGACAATGACACTAATTCAGTGCTACAGGCGCAGGACACTGAAGAGCAGGGAAAGCCCAGTGGCACATGACCATGCAGTGATGTGAACCAAGCCAACAGGAAGAAAGAAGGGCGACTTTTCTCCTACTATCAAATCATCAGGTTCACTCACAGCTAGCCAACATTAACACACCAGCTGGCAGCAAATATGTAGGTCTATACCACTGACTGTATATAAAGATGGACGACATGACAGCTCCCCAAAAGTGAAGCCAAAACATCTCGATCGCCCCCTGGTGGCTGGTCCCAGTATAGGTCATAAGTCCCGCCCCCTCCATATTAGCAGATGGGACATGAGCCAAAATAAAAAAATCAGAGTACACATTAAATACATTTTTCCTGTCATTTTAGGTAGTTCTTATCATGCTGATGTTTGTTCAAGTCTACATTTTTCTGATAAGTTTGGTTTTAATTAGTTATTTGACGCTATAAAAATGGGGTGAAAC
>NTHP01000279.1:9173-80512 GCA_003416845.1 Oplegnathus fasciatus
AAAAAAAAAAAAAAACAGACAGAGAGACAGAATGAGTCTTCTAAAATCAAGAATTTACCAGTCCTACCTGCTCTTACACAGACTTTTTCGTTGTTTGGCCCTCCTCCATTGTATTTAATGTTGCTCACAATTACTGCATCATTGAAAAGAAGGATGATGCAACTGGATTATTTCCTCTCTGATTTGGTTTTGTGACTCAGTGATTCAATTCTATCTGCAATAACTCTCAGCTGCTCAGCAATAGATACTAACTATGTGTTAGCGTGTTGTTTCTGTCATTCTTGTCTGCTTGGGTACATTTCTGACAGGCTGCACTTGAGCCTATTTCAACCATCTCTGTCCTGCTCTTTTAAAAAAAATGCCTTTATATCTCTTACTTCACTTCACATACTCAGAAAGGATTAGAATATGAATTAAGTGGCAGAGGGCACTGATGATACTAATTGATCCTCTTCTCTGGTGGATTAATTACATTGATCCATTAGTACGTCTAAGTGACCTGTTGCCAATTTTCTCATCTGTTCAGACTAATCTGAGTTGATGTCCCTTGAGTACTGATGAAACATCTGCTCCTCCAGCTCACTAAGCAGAGAAGTCTTCTGAGGTGCATTTCTGCCTCTAGTATTTGGTGTTATTAGTCGTAACTGCAATAATATGAATGTTTTTCAGAGCATGCAAGCACAGCTGTATGGTATATCCCAGAAATCTGCCAGCAAAAGAGCAAGGCACAGTTCATTACAGCTGTCATATTTATCTGTTTGGAAAATGTGCCCTTGCATATGCAATCCTTGCACATTTTTTTCAGCTTGTAGTGACACTATACATAAGTAGCTCGAAAAGAAGCATCAGTACTGAAATCAGAATGTGTTTGCACAAATTATCTCCCATGGTTGTACAAGAAAAACTGTTAAGTGACTGGAATTTCTCATGTCTGTGTTTTCAACATTAATGACCACGTTAACTTCGACCGTAAAACTCTGAACCCTCAGTTTCTAACCAGCCAAACTTTCCCAATTAGCTGCTGCAACAACTTGCCCGGTTGATGTCGCAGGATTTGCTTGTTTGGCCATGTGTGGCCTGTCAAAACAAAATGTCTCGGGGTACGTGGGGGCCCGCTGTTGGAGCTTAAAGCACCAC
This sequence comes from Oplegnathus fasciatus, assembly GCA_003416845.1. NCBI lineage: Eukaryota > Metazoa > Chordata > Actinopteri > Centrarchiformes > Oplegnathidae > Oplegnathus > Oplegnathus fasciatus. The sequence continues at coordinate 10,311 of NTHP01000279.1, forward strand.
ATTGCAAAGTTTAATGGTTTCCAGTCTGTCTCTCTCTCCGTCATTACCCTCAGAGGGGATAAGGATTAGTCTGTCTTCATGCATATTTGGCACAAAGAGGAAAATCACGTCAAATTGAAACCGGTGTGTACGGTAGTCATGTCGTTGCGTTTGAAGAGTAAAGAGAAATTCCCAGGAGTATCTGACATGCGGAGACTGTAGGGAGGCCTTACAAGTGAATTTTCCATAATGATCAACATGGAACTAATGTAATTAAGAAGATTTTTTTTCCCTCTCTCTGCTGCTTCTTATTGCACATATTGTGATGTCTCAAAATGCATCGTTGCTGTGTAACTTCCAGCAAGAAACGCGATTGGTTTTGGCGATATTCTGTACAACATGTGGACAAAACGTATTTTTAGATTCTTAGTTTTTAGCTGGCATCTGATAATTCACCATCAGCACGAGCAGTTATTTAGCCTTTCAAGATTAATGTCAGCATTTCAAATGAATGTTTGAAAATGACTTGGTTGGTACTATTAATGCTTCACAGGAGCAGCTTCTTTCTTTCAGCCAGAGACTGATGAGGACCCAACTATCCCAGCTTGGTCTGAATGGATTTGCCTTTCTCCTCCTAATGAAATTCACTTCATTTCTCATATTGGAAGACAGTATTCCAATGCTGCCAGACAGTAAAGAGTCTGTGAAGAATCATTACATCATTTGATCATACTGAGAGTCAGATTATAGGCAAATTGATTGGTTAGCCAACTAATAATAATATTATTATCAATAATCTAATAAGCATTACTATAGAACTTTGAATTACCAAGATTCAGAGTGTGATAAGCAGCAGGTGAAAAGGGGCGTTAATGTTTTCTGGTCGTGGGTTAATTAGTCCAATAAATCGTGATAGCTGAATGTACAGCTGCTTATCAGTATGGATATACATCTATTCTAAACACAAATAATAACGTTAGTTGTACAGGCAGTCTTTGTATCAGCAAAACAGAGGTAATCAGAAAGAAAACTGCCTGAATTCTTAATCCTCATTTAAATGACATCAAGGACTATTGAAGTCGCTATTGATCTTTTTATGAAATCTTACGTCCAGCTTACAGCTTTCGCAGTGCTGTTGGTGTAGAATTTATTTTTCTGTCAATGATGAATGATTAGCAGGCTGAAAATGATGACAAGACAAATCAAATCATCTTCTGAGTGTGAAAATCGGTTCATTTTTGTCAAAGATGGGCAGAAACAAGGCATGATGATAAAGTTTTTTTTCCTGCTACTTTAAAATCTGCATGTCCTTTTGATTCTTGAACCCAGAAGCAAAGAGTGGCAGTTTGCAGAATCATATTTTATAATGAATGGCCTGTCATATCAAGCAGACGCGCACATCTAATGCTAAAAAATGAGATGACTGTGAAAAGGTGGTTTACACACGCAGTCGCTTCTCTCCCGCCTTTATCATCGGCGCTGTAACTGAGGGAATGTAAAATGACAGCAAAAATTGCTGGCAATAATTCAATTGAGATGCAATCTCAATGTTCACTGCATTGGCTTAATATGCCGAAGCAGCCATTGTTTGCTATTAAAATCCATAAAGCTGTCACTTCAGGCTCTGCCTGGCAATAGACTTTTTCATCAGAGAAGGCGAGTGTAGCTGCCTCTCCCTCTAGCCGAGGACCTTGACCGGAGCATGTGGTGATGAGCAATTATAGCAAAGTCAGACACGGTAAGCTGAATGGAGTAAAATCAAGAGACCTCCATTTTCAAATCAACATTATTCAACAACAGAGAACGAGTGAGGCTCAGAGAGAAAAGATGCCCCCACTTTGTACTATAAGCCACAAGAACGTGTAAAGAGCACCACTTTGTTCTTTGAAGAAAAGTCCTTGTTGCTGCAGTGGTTTCTGACCTCAGAAGGTGGAATCATGGTCGCACAAATCTCGCCCGTTTTACAGTAGCTGCCTAAAAACGACTGCACTTTAAAGGGTTCCACAGTGTCATCTTTTATATCCGCGCTGTAAAGGAGGCATTTGATTTGCATTTGAGGGAAACGGCAAATTAAAGGTTCATGAATTCAATTTTTAATAGACGCTTTCTTTGTCGCAGTCGCTGTTATGCATGTCCTCTACGTGAGGGTGGGTACAATTTGAAAACAAAAGCGCAGCACATCCCTAATAGGCAGAAGAAAAGACTAAGCAGTTTTCTGGGTTACATTGTGCCCTCTGTGTTTTCAGCAAACTGAAACAGGGACTTCTGAACCTTGCATTGTGCTTTATTAACTGGAAAAATCCCTGCATTATGCTGTTTCATTGAAAACATGTTGCGACCGATCGAGCTGAGTATTGAGAGAATAATTAAGATTCAAAAGGGTGCGTGCACTTTGTTATTGCAACAAAAGATTGCTGTAGAACTCATCAATGACTTTGTAAAGTTCAAATCAAACGTACTGGTAAATGTAATTTAAATTAGAAGTGATAATTAATTGCTCACAGAAGCAACGGCTACATAATAGACATCTATATGCACTCAGACAACACTATGCCCTGCATGTCTTCACACAGTGACTGCAAGGACGTTACACAACCCTCTTGAGTGTAATCCACAATTTCATGAGCACCACGGTGACTCACGCGGGCCAATTCAAAGCAGAGATCACTGTGCTTCATGGCACAGCATATGCCGGGAGATTAGTATACCTGCACTTTGTATTAGGAAGCTTATGGAGCAGTCTTTGTATTAATTCCCTGCTGCAATCACCATATTAGGTTCCATATTAATCCCCTCAGGAAACGCAGAGCGGCAAGTCCTCAGAGGGTGTGGAGAAAAAGAGCGTGGACGACATGAGAGGCATCACGACTGCTGAGGGTTTGAGACATTCAGAGAGGAGTGAAAGATTCATTTTCACACGAGTCCCACTTGATTTTGAACATGTAGGCTTTATTTCCTGAAGTCATTGTGCTGCATTTGTGGCTTCTTGTGCTGTGAAGTTGAGTCTGGGAAGCAACTCTGATGTGCTTTCCGCTGACTAGATGGAAAGAGAGGTGCCCGCCTTAGGAGGATTCACTGCAATGCTGCTGAAATTAGCGTCGGTGTTAATTAATTTATGCGTAAACGACCAGAGAAACCTAATACACAGCCTTAAGAATAATCTTCCCGGGGCGCTGGAAAAGGTGGGGCGCCTCTTTATTTTGGAAAAGCTCATGAATAAAACATCATTTTCTGGGGAAAAAGAGGTTAAATGAAAGTTCAGTGAGTTCATTCACACAGAGGTTCCGGTCATAGTCTGAGCAACGCAAGTGATATTTCCACAGACGGGGAGTATTATAAGAAATATCCTTCTCTTCTGAGAGGAAAAATATGTCATGTATTTGGTTATATTCCTCCTTATGGAACGGGAAGCTACTTGAAGTGAACGCTGCATATTTATCTAAGTGCTGTTCTGCAGAGTTCTCAAACAGCAGAGGGACATTACAGAGGGTGTTATACTCTGAATATTGAAAGAGGGAAAAGAGGGAACATTTGTATGAAACATATCCTGTCTATCTTAAACACTGCAGACGACGTAATAGGATGGATGAGCGTGTCGTGCTGGTTTTAAGGTAGTCCATGTCATCTGCTATAACACTAACACAGTTAAGCTAAGAGCCCCGGCTCGCTCCCTCTGGCTGGAGCTAAAACGCTGGAGGTGATTCCCAGCCGTTCTCCTGTGGTCAATTAGGAAAGCCATCAGGGTTTGTCTTCATCTCAGGTCGACTCAGTGGTTCCTCTTACCTTGCAATTCCTGAGATGGGAATTTTATCATCTGGCTGCTCTGCATATTTATAGAGCTTTTCAAATACAGGTAGCAGAAAATTAATAGAGAGCACAGGCTGGAAATATGCACTGTGCTGCAAGGGTGATGACTAGGACACCTGTCTCTTTCATCTAAATCCCTCTCTGCTCCCCCCAGCCTCAGCCACCTTTCTTTCTTTAACACATTCATACATAAACTCTCTCACAGTGTGTCCGTCTTAAAGGCGCAGCACAAAAAACCCCAATGAAAATATAACAAATGGAATCTGCATTGTAGACACACACACACACACACACACACACACACACATCGCATGTCTCAAGAGACCGGCTCTGCCGCCTCTAAACAGCACAACTCTGAAGCGAGCAGATCCCGAAAAAAAACGCCTCGCAGCAGCTCCATTTCTGTTGGCAGCACTCCAGCAGAGGAAGGTAGCAACTTCACACGGGATAATGATACAGCCTTGGTTGAGGGCTTATCATAGAGAGTTACTCTTGACAGCCAGGCTGACCCTCTCTACTAATTAAAAGTTGGGCTCAAAAGAATGGGCCTTGTTAAATTTGATTTAGACTTGATCTCCGAGGGAAGAAGGGAAACAATCCTTTAGAGATTTTCTGTGCGGAATTGTGACCCGCTCGACAAGAACAAAAAGATGGTTTATGGGGCGTTTAACTGGCAACAAATCTTTCACTGAGATCACAGTAAATCAGCCTGCAAGAAAAGCCTTCCCGCCAGTCAGTAGGTGGAGTATTTGTCATGTTCAAAACTCAAAAAAAAAAAAAAAATTCTGTGCTCTGTCAGCATGCTTTATTCTGTGTAGAAAGACGTGCATTAGGACTGGAAAGCAACATCTGACATGGACTATATGAATTTAACATGATCACCTGTCTGAGAAACAAAACGCCCACCACTAGCAACCATCAAACTGGCGACTGTTAAATCAGCATCCATTGCTTGCTTAAAAAGAGTTCACCAGATGGAGATATACGCTAATTTGCATACAATTGGGTTTGCTTTGAGCCCCAACTCTCCGCTGAGGGAGGAAGCTAGGCTGCAGAAGTACAGTGTGCTGTAACATTACCGTATGACAGTGTGCATGATTTTTCTAGCCACTCAAATATGTTAACATCCACGTTCTCTGTGTAACTGTTCATTGTCTGGATCATAAGGTCTCCTGGTGTGTTATTTTTATCTGACACTGAAAATTATGTCCAGGGTGTCAGTAGAAACAGTTTTGACCCGTGCAGTTAGCAGGTGCTTTACACTCTACAGTATAATGCTGGTTTTGTTTGCCATAGCACTTTCTCTGAACTATTTTTAGCCACGCTAGCAGGGTGGCTCCAGGGATGGCAATGTTGGTTGCTCCACCAGTTTGGTTCACAGTGAAATATCAGGTGGCACCAGGGGCGGGCTTGGATTGCATTACATCATATAGGTTCACCAAAAAAGTGGCCAGGGAGTGTACGTTAATGGAGGCAAGAGTTACCATTGTGTTTGAAGTTGTAATAATGATAATAATACCAATTTATTCATACAGCACTTATTTATATGGCAATATTTATCAAATGAAGCGTGACCCCAGACACATTCAAAGATCTCAGGACTAAGCTCTGAATCTCCACTGACCCTGACATCCAGCACCATCATATCTGTAATTTGTCCAGTACTTTTGTTTATTACCAAATACCTGCAAGACTAACGGCATTCCCATCAGCCTCAGCTGTTCTTATGTTTAGTGCTAATTAGAAAATGTAAGCATGCTGACATGCCAAACTAAGATGATGAACATGGTAAACGTTATACTGTACCCGCGTAACATCGGCCTGTTGCCACGGTCACATGTTGCCATTGCTAGCATTTAGCTAAAGGGCACCGCTGTGCATGTTCTGGTTAAACTGCATGAACAATAATATATTTGCCTCTGACTCCATTAATGGATGATTTTGGAGACTTTTAAGGGAAGTCTTGATGCATTTATGAGACTGGTTTGACTAAAAAGATGTTTGTTTTCATTTTGCCTCTTTATGTTGGCATGCGTGCTAGCTTGACAAGTGTGTGTGTGTGTGTGTGTGTGTGTGTGTGTGTGTGTGTGTGTGTGTGTGTTCCTCCAAAGTCATCAGGATCACATTGGCATGTATGCATGAACATGTTGGAATGGCTGAACTATTGTCCTGCACAGCTTTGAGTCAGCACCAGACATCTTCGTATCAACTGCTTCAATGATTCCTGTGATTTTGCAGCTGAAACCACACACCACTCTCGGGAGTGCCTCACATTTTTGTCGCCATCAAGTGCAGCGCTCAGAACAATGTGTATCATCAGGAATGTCGCTTTTGACTGGGCAGGCCTCTCTGAGCTATACGGCTACTCTTCAAGTTTGCCAAAAGATGACCCTGGAGGACACCGCTGATTTAGGCGGTAATAAAGGGCTGGTGGACACATAAAATGACCCTATTTGTGCTGAAATGGTTTGTGTCCAGTTTCCAATTGTCTCATTTATCTGTAATAGCCATTGAAAGGTGATGAAACAATCAGCATCTCAGCGTGTCACACTATATATTAATAGCTGATCATAATGAATATGGCACAGGGGCCATATTTTTTCACATTTTTTCACTCAGGCACCACAATCAAGTGTAAGAAAAAGAAGAATTACAGCAAAATACACAAACTGCAATGCTACAACACTGAATGAAAATTAAAAGACTATTGTCATCATTTACATTGTGGATGTGGAGTAGGTGGTAAATATTAAGTAAATAAACAACCGGCTGTGGGTGAGACAGAGACGAGTCTGCGACCACAGACATCCGAGTCAGACCGAGCCCACAGCGGAGGAATACATCATCAGCTATCACTAGCACTGCATCCTGCAGCAGGCTCAGGGTACAGGAGGTCGATTCACGCATGGGAAATCTACAGTGAATCTTAAATAGTTATTGACAGCCCTCCAGTTGGTAAACCTCTCGCGAAACCCAGAATTGATTGTGGGTCTCGTGCTGATGCAAATAGCCGCGCGGCTATGAATGTTTGATAAATGTTGGGTCAGTGCTGAATGCAGGGTGAAGAGTTCAGAGGTTTAATTTGCAGCGATCTCTCCCGGCTCTTGTTGATACGGCAGGTCCGGCCAAAAGGTTCGTCTGTCTGCGCTCATCGATCGGCAACAACATACTAATGTGTTTATTGATGTGCCAAAGTAGGTATAAAGATTAGATATAACCAGACGATAAAGTAGCCGTCAGTGATTAATCCCTGCTTCCTTTTCATTACAAAGAAGGTGCCACCTCTTCTCCTGCTCTTACAAACCTGCAAACATGTACAGTAACCACGTTGCAAGCTTCGACACAACCATATCTTTATTTTGATAATATGTCCTCCCATTTCCTTCCACCTGATGTATGATGCGTATGACAATATCCCTCCTGTGCTTCCATATTGGCAAGGCTTCAAAGCCAAAGCTATCTGATCAAGGAGATAGCCTTTTTAATATTCAAAAAGAGCTTCTGGCACTATGACGGATTGAGAGTAGCCCTCCTAAATCCTTTGCTGTCCAGTTCGCTACATGAAGATAAATGCTGTGTGCATGACACTGTTGAGGGGTGAAGAGGAAAAGACAACTCTGATCCACCCAGGGGTTTGGTTTTTAGTCCCCTGACTGGAGAAAAGAGTTGGGTGGTTAAGTGGTCTGTCAAATAAGGCAGAAAAATGCTACACAGTTTTATCCTGAGACTTAAAGGAAGCATCTTTAATTTTAATTTTTTTTTTTTTTTTAAAACCTGTCCTTAAACAAACTTTCCTATTAATCAGTTATGACTTGCTTTATCTCATCTGTTATTGGTGAAGATGATAGCGGGATGATTCAGCTGCTAAGTGCAATCAGTCAGCCTCACCGTGTTTTAAAACCTGAAGACATGCAAATTACAAGGTTATATTCTCTCTCATTATTCAGTTCGGTATCCATTGAAGCTCAATTTTCACACTCTTATACCAAAGCTGATGGCACTTTATAAATGCTATCATTAATTAACATTTTTACTGACTTTTACTTCGTCGGTATGATTGATTAGATGTGAAGGGAGAATAGAGGACGACTTAAGCACAGTCCCTCAGCGTCATGCCCTTTATTGGTGGGAACCTGCAAATGTGCAACACAAAGTGTGCTTTTCCTGCTCTTCTCTCGCAGCTCATCTGAAGATGCCATGGAAATCAATTAGAGACACATCAGCGCTGTCTGAGCCACCGGAGGGAGCCAGTTGGAGCAAATTAGAATGCTCTCCCCTCTGTTTCACACTTTGGCTCGTAATTTCCCTTCTTAGCTTGAGAAACAATCTATCAATCGATCAATGGGTGAAATGCGCTGATTATACCAGGACAGACCATTATTATCTCTTTATTTGCTTTTGGCAAATTCGGTGAAGAAAAAGTGCCATATTAAAGGCAGAGAATGAAACATTGCCTCTTTCCTTTAAGATAAGTTGCTCGTGCAGCTGTGGGCTACTCGAGTGAAAGTAATTCTCGGCGTCTAGCGGTGCTAAGTAGGGAGTTGTGTTTGCTGTGGGATGAAAACCTCCGAGGAGATTAGTGCCAGATGAGAAACGTTGGAAACAGATAATTGATATGGACACAAGAAGTCAGAGAGTGTCCCCGTGCTCACCCACAGACTGCTGGTTCTCATTCTTCATGGTTTAAATTGGCATTAACACGAGGTGGGATCACCTGGAAGAAGCAGTGTGATAACATAAGTTGATGCATTCAACAGGTTCATGTGTTCCCTCTCTTTTAATTCCAAGGCTTGTAGGTAAAAAATACTCTCTGGACGCTATTGAGCCCTGAAGAGGAAATTCAGTCAGAGGCCAAGGTCACTTACAAAACAGCATCCCTGGAGCTGGTAGAGAAGCAGTGTCTTGCTCAAGCTAACTTAATATGGGCAACCCTGTCTCTTAGAATTCATCTTCATATGCTACAATTTTGAAAATGTAATTATTGCCTGGATTATGTGGATAAGATGTATTTTTTTATATTGACTTTTTTTATATTTGCACTCTAGATATTTGCACTCTTTCCTACTTTGTACTGCAACTACTGCACAACAATTTCCCTCAGGATAAATTTTTATCTCATCTTCAGTGGCAGCATTTCTTTGGGGAACAACATTTTTTTTTTTTTTGTACCACAAGGAAGCCGCTGGGAGGTGGTTGGGGTGGATGGTGGGCGTGCAAAGTGGGCATATTGTACTGGAAGAGTGGATAATTTTGATAAAACACTAACAGTCTCCAGCGATGCTAGCAGCTCTGTGAGGCTGTACTTAGACACAGCGGGGCTTTGATCTGAGTGCTAACGTCAGCATGCTAACACAATGCCACACAATGCACAACGCTAACATGCTGATGTTGACCATGTTCAATATCTTTGTTTATGTGTCCCCATGGTCGAGAATGAATTTCCATTCTCTAACTATGTTATTAAAAATGTGAATGAAATGATGAGACTCCTGAAATTTTCTATTTGATGTTGTAGGTAAAATACTGCTGTCTTGGGTTTTTAATATTTCCCTCAGTACAGGCCTCATAAAACTTCAATGAAGCGCTGGAGCATACCACCACGTACAGAACATACGGTAATATGTGATATAAAAAAAAAAGACTTAGAAGGCTGAGGAGGTCTGCCACCCTCTGTCACAGTTTGTCCCAGCATGCCTCTGAAGTGGTGACCCGATTAGTTACCAATCAGTACTGTTCTTGACCAAAAAAAACATGCATATAGAATATGGCCGATGTATTGTGAATTGCGTTTCCGAGCCTTGAAAATCTTGTGTTGTGTGAGCGTGCTGGTTGTTGTTTGAAAGGTCACTGATTCTAATGGCATTTCTGAGAGGTTTTGTAATGGGGCCAACTGATGCATGGCGAGCACTCCACCACGCGCTGCACAAACACGGCAACATGCAGAGTGGAACATGTCTGCTAATTGATGCCACCCCCCCTTTCCATCTGTATTATGTGTGTGTGTGTGTGTGTGTTTGTTCTGCACCTCGCTCACTTTGTTCCTGTCACACACCTCATTTCCCAAACATTTGACGCAGAATGTACAAGAGACACTTATTGACACATCATCAGGTCTGAACAATGTGTTTTACTCCAGTTAATTACTGCCTCTGCTTTTCTCTGCTGTGCAGCCAGATTTGGTGAGATTGCAGTCGCGGCTTTAATTGCTTAATTGATTTAGTTTAGTGTCATGGATCCTCTGATTGGTTTCAGTATAACAAGGTCATAGTTTTGGATAGTGTACTGCAATCCAGCGCGTCCACATTTGTCATCAGCTGTTTCATGGCTTAATTTGCACACATACTGATCACATAATCACCTCTTTCTGTCATACACTTAACACCAGACATGTAGTGGATAGCAAGCCTGACTAAATACACTTTATTATTTTTGTTTACTCCAGGAGATCCTCATCTATCTAAATTAATATATTTATCCAGCCATATAATAGGAAACGTCCATGTCTTGAGGTAAAACTATGACCATGCTAGTGGCTCTGTAAATGCTAACATCAGCATGCAAACCTTCCCACAATGACAATGCTAACATGCTGATGTTAAGCAGGTATAATGTTTACCATGGTCACTATCTTAGCGTGTTAGCATGCTAACATTTCCTATACAACAGCAAACATAAAGTACAGCTGAGGATGATGTGAATGTCATTGGGTTTGAAGGTTTGGTCGTAAACGCTGATGATGGCGCTGGATGAAAAGCGAATTAATGCTTTTTAACCAGGCTGCTTCTATAAGATGTACAGTAAGACCTAGCTCTGCCATGTAGCATGTAGAGAAATAAAATTGCTCGTGAAGTTCATATTTGTCTAAAATATTATAAGAACCATGACAACAACAAGATTTTTTCCAAATAGCTAATAGAGCCATAATGGTTAAGCTGCCATCTTTTGTGTGGAGGAAAGTGATTTATGCACCTGACGCTGCATGTTTTCACAATTACAAAATCATCCCTGTAAAATCAATAGAGACATGAATAAAGATGACCCAACCCTGATGAGCCAGCAATGATCATTAAATGGCCATTCTCATCAAGAGAACCTCACATTACAGCCACAAACGGGAATCCCCTGGTGGCTTTCCAATAAATAACAATTCTTTATGACCCGTGGCATTCAATTTCATGACTAGACACTTAAAGAAAACTCCGAATGGACTTTTGACATGTACGTGTTAGACCAGCGCTTAAGGACGCAGAGGCCGTTTCACCCTGCGCATGAATGAACACATCATTATTATCCCATGAGCGGCTGAGCGATGCTCTCATTGTCACCTAACTGCTCCCTCACCTCGTTTGCATTCCAAGAGCAGGATTTTCCTATTAGGGGAAGTTAATAACTTGCTAATACTCTGAAATTTCAACCTCAGCAAAAGGCTGCTCAGCACTTTAAACGCACCAACATGCCTTGAATGAAGCCAGCAAGCACATGGAGGGCACTCGTCCAATGTTTCACCCTTTCCACATTCCTCTATAATCTGCAAAGTTTGATTAACTGTAATTAATACTTGATTCTTGCTGCCAAGCAAAGGGGACAGAGTAATTTCATCAACTTTAGTACAAGACAGGGATAAAATGAGCTCTGTATTTCCTTCCTCAATGGAGCCATTCGCTTTTTATAAGTCACTGTTGGTGGGGATATGTGAGGCGATTCAGAGTCCTTCCACTCAGTAAGGTGGCCTATAAAGTTGAACATCCAGAGAATTACACACCCTCCCAACAGGCTTTTATGAATGTAAGCGGCCACTAGCGTCCGTCCAGGTTGACACTGGAGACATAAAAAGAGCCTGTGACCTTTCATGTGGACAGACATGGTCTGACGGCCTCTGATCGATAGGAGAGGAAAAGACACAGAGCAGCGAGGACTGCTGCACTTCTTGCTCCGGGGAACACACATCTTTACCACCCACTAAACCTGTCAGTCACAGCCTGTTCTCCTCCAGTAATGGCACTGTGACTGAAAGGCCACACACTGCAGGAGAGCACAGCCCAGTTTAGATACAGTATGTGATGTCTAAATTAGGATCACAGCCCGACTAAAATCACATGTACAGTACGAAGAACTGCATTCACAAAATGTTGCCAAACATACTAACAATAATGCTGTTTTTCGCCTTGAGGAAGGCATTTTATATTGGACTTGTGGGTTTGCATGAGCATGTATTTTTAAAGTTAAATACTTCCAAACACTTACTGATTTATTATTAACAGGTAACAGGTCAATATGACACATTGGCAGAAAAGTTTTCAAAGAAGTTCTTGCCTTTGGTGTTTATTGTTCAAAGAGAAACCCACAGAACAATTATTTCCCCTGTGAAGAATGACTAAAGAGGATATAAGAAGGAAATTATTCAAATGATGCCGTGCATTGTTATTAGACTCGTAAATTTCAATTTACACACTCATTCTGACTCCACAAAGGGGTTTTTTTTCATAGCAGTGAGCTGCTTTATTATTAGGGCAGGATTTATTAGGCAGAAAGAAAGTCCACAGTAGAGGTTTGAGTGATTAAACCTCATGCTGCTTCTCCATCTCCCACAGATATGGAGGGAAAGTAATCCCGGTAATATTGACAAATGAGTGTATCATGATATACAATCGAAAACAAGAAAGGATTTTAATTAAAATATTATCACCTTAAAGTAATCAAATTGCCGTATATAGAGTGAAATTCATATCCATTTATATATTTTTATTTTGCTGTATTTTGTTTAAGAAATCATTATCATTAAAACAAAAGTATGTATGACTTCATAGTAAGTGCACTGCACATGCCTCAAAACGCAATTAATATAACATCCACACAAAGACAGTTGACAATTGTCTTACTGTTGCGTGTAGAAAATGCAAAACTTACTGAGGGGAAATATTTATTTGTATTTCTGAAAAAAAGTTACTAGCTTCTCTGACTGGAAAACCTTTCTCCACCACTGGTGTGGGAACAATATTGCATTTCGTGTCTTTATCTCTCAGTCTGTCATGTCCACAGCTCACTGACTCCACTTCATTTACCTCAGACAGTACAGTGTTTGGATTCTCTACTGCACGTACTGAATAAACTGCTTTCCCGACGTAAAAACAAAAATCCAACCGTACCAGATACTTGAGCATCGCAGCCTTCTACCAGCAAATAAGCATAACATACATTCATGGACCAGAGGACATTAGAAACATCTCAAAGTTTTACACAAAAATGCAACCAAATCCACTCATGTCAGGTGATTCAGACATGTAGATTTGACAACTTTAAAATAAATGCAAAAACACTTAAAGTTCATTCTCATAGAATGATATGCATCATAGAGTGCACCATTTCAAATATCTATTTCATTACATTGGAAAATGTTGTACTTTTTCTAATGTAATAAAATAGAAATTTCAAAGGTTCTGTTGTGGTTCTGGTTCTGTTCTACAGTGTTGCGAGTCCTGGGGAGGCAGAAATCACAGTCAAATCAGTTTTGGACTTGGCACCTGGACAAGAAAAGTATGCGTGCATTTTGCACACTGGTTGCTCAGTCTACACATTACCCATCATTTGTACAAGCTTTGGATAAAAATGTCAGATCAATAAATGTAAGGTAAATGTACTCATCTAGATGTGGGTCACCAGGATCTGAACTTTAATGGCAGCGGCAGTGTGATCGAACAGTATGTGATGACATGTAGTGCACGTGGTGAAATGGGACATAAAAATATGACATTTGGAGGCATTTGAGGGCAACAGTGTAATTTCATGAAAAGGTAATATCACAGTCAGAATACCTCAAACAGTCAGAGTCAGAACTATTGTGGGGTGTTGTTCTGACCCCGTGCAACAAAAACATGTCTAATAATTATCATGTATCTTGACACAGCCTCCATGCATGTGCAGACTCCGGTGAGGAGCTGCGAGTGTAACTGTGAGCTGAACGCTCTCCTGTCCTGTGGGTGCCTCATTAGTGGTGTGAGTCATCGTCGGCGCAGAAATCGAGTGAATGCAAATGAGATGTGATGGAAGGCATCTCCCTTGGTGGCACAGCCTGAGCACACCTCCAGTGACTACTGTACTATAAATCATCCTTGTGTCAATGCCTCAGCTTTCATCATCAGAACTCCCATTAGACACCCGGACCTGTGCAGCCCGAGTCATAAACCTCGGATTAGAAAGGGAACACGGGGAGAGCGTCGTGTGGCAACGACACACGTGGTAGCTCGCAGAGAAGCGAAGAAGGGCAGCGGAAGGAAAATGTTTTGTCGGCTCTGTTTATCTGGCTCCGGCTCTATGAGTGTTTTAAGGTACCCTTGAGTAGCTCAGATCTATTCAATAAAAATGGGCTTGCTGAGAGGGCAGAGTGACTGCTTTAATGCTGAATAGGGTTTATTCAATTCGAATCAACTGCTTTCCTGTCCAAAATCCAAAGAGATCATGTTTGATTAGCTGTGTGAAATCACTATTGATTTTTGTTTGTTGGAGCACAAAGCCATTTGTGTGTGCGAGCACTGTACGTGTGGCTGCCTGCGCTTTGGGAATGCACGATAAAATATGTGTACAGTAGCAAGTCTGTGTTCATTTTACTTTCTAATTACATCTGTATTTTCCATTTGGCAGTCGGCCCGGGCTACATTATCAGTCATTCTATTTTTTTCCCCTCACATAGCCTAGATTCTTGTACAGTTGTTCCAGCAGTATGTTCTGTAGGAGGAGGCCCGCGTGACCTGAGCATGTGACTGAGGTCCCTGCAGACCGGCCCAGGTCACCAGGACCACAGTCAGCACATTAATCTGAATGTAAGATGAATAGATTAATGAGTGGGTAATGCCAAATTGTCACCCGGGCAGCACTGTCTTCAATTATCATCATTAGCGGGGGCTGGAATGAGCTAAACAGTGATCAGCAACACGGATAGGTCTCGTCTCTTCTTGTCTTTTTAAAAGGGGTTCTACATGTAACATGACTGAGTCACGGTATAAGATGGATAAAAGGTGCCAATAAACGGAAAGCAAGACAGGGTTCACAAATCAGAGGAAATATCCCAGCCTCGAGGATATTTTACTGGGGCAGAAACCTCTCACCACTGTGCATTTTATTAAGATCGTTCCCTATAATTCACACCAATTCCATGCTAATGAAAAGTCAAGAGATGACCTTGATTGTGCAGGCGCAAGAACAATCAGGGTTTTTTTTCTCTCTTTTATTCTTGGCAAGGAAGCCTGCCAGTTTCTGCATTGTCTTATGTAGAATATATTGAGCTCGCCCACATGCACATCTCAAGTATTAGGTCGTTTGTTCAATAAAAACATGTCTTGTTTATAACACCACGAATAATCTGGTATATGACAATATTATCCAGACTGCTGAGGTTCGGGCTACTGTACCATTACCTATAGTGGTCTGTGCACTGTGCCGTTTCCATGGTAATATTCTTCAATGTTCTTTGTGCTTGAATGCAGGAACACTTGTGACTGCAATATAAAGATGAAACGCCTCATCATGAAAAAAATCTTGTTCTACAATGATCTTTTTATCTGGAACACTTTGTACATTTACAAGGGCAAGAGTCTGTCATCCAACTCTACCCAGCACGCGTTCTTCACACAAACAAAGTTAAAATCCCTCGATGTAACAAATGATCGCATGAAGTGTTGGGAGAGTAGTTTTACACGTCCTTCTGTTGTTTATGCGCAAAGGGTCGAGTGATAAAAAAAATAAATAAGAGAGTGTCATTGAGGTGTGCAGGGACGCTCTCTTTCTGCTCATCTCCTCCGCGTCGTTCGTTTTATTTCTTCATCCTTCAAAGCAATGTCTCAGATCACCCACACACTGACCCCCGCCAGGCTGAGTATATTTTGCGGAGCAGTGAAACCACAAGAGTTTTGTCTTGTCCCCAGCCTTACCCAAAGTTTTCCTCATGGCTGGTTTGAAGTACCTCAGAGGGAAAAGTTTCCTCTGTAGTGGGAAGACTTCTGCCCCTGCTGTGTTAACTGTCATTCCTGTTCGTCAGCACAGTATGACATTATTCAGAAATATTAATATCTACACAACACATATGTTAATCCCGAGAACTTCCAAGTATCCTGCAGAGAGTGTGTTATTCCGAAATGCAACTCCTTTACTCGACTGTGACTGCAGCAATGACAAAACTCTGTTGATGGACGTGAAAGGCAAAGATTACACGGCCACATCGGAAATCTGAATGCGCAGATCAAACGTATTCCTGAGAGTCAAGAGAAAAGATTGAGAGGGATCTTTGGTAATGAGGGTTTGATCAACAATGCCCAAGAATTCCTTTTAAAATGAGAAGAATGGAGTGAAACTTTTGACTTGAATATTGTCTCTGTTATGCATGAGCTGAGGCCTTGTGCCCTTTGAGTGAGCTGCACCGTCAGAATTATCAATGAGGGCCAAACCCAAGCTAACTTAGCGTTGAAAGGGTCTGATGATTTGTGATGAATTTTAAAGAACCATCCACTCGCCCACACACAGTCACACACACACACACACACACACACACAGTCACAGAGAAGAAGAGAAAAGGCAATATAATTTTACACTCCTGCCAGTCAAGTCAGATTAAGTAACAATGAGTCATAGAATACCAAACGTGCTTTAAAAGACAAACCAATGACAGAGAGACAGTCATATGAAATGTTACAACATAGATTTATACACAGTAAAGAAATGTGATCCACTGTATCCTAAAGTTGGCAAAACTGATGCCCAAAGAAATCATTGTTGTTCAGTGATACACCAACTTTAGATATTACATAAAAACCTGCTTTAAGTGTACATATGGCTGCATATACTATATAGGAAATTCAGGGAGAGCAAATGAGCACATTTGTTACATCCCATAGTGGATTAGCAAAATCTTGCCATAGCAAAACCACAAAATGCCAATTTGGGAAGCAATAGAGTGCTGCAGGAGTGAGTCCTAAAACCCGGAAATGAGTTACGGTTCCCTTGCCTCGAAGTCAATAGGTTTTTTGAATGGGTTTTTGGTTAGATTTCTGAAATAAGGTCTGTGGTTAATAAAAGCTTAAGATATTTTCACGTTTTGTTCTGCGACATAAAACACGTCAGTAAATACCCAACTAAATATTGATATAGCCACTTTAAAGAGTTTTATTTTAGCTTTTCCAAAACAAAACAAGACAACGTTAGCATCTCTGTCCTGCTTCTAATTGGATTTGGGGAAATTTAGCAACCCCAGCCAACGTTAGCTAAGGTAGCATTACGTTTGCCAAACACATTGGTTGGTTAAAAGTGAAAACATACTGTTTGAAATTATGAACAAGTATGTAAGCCAGGCTTATTTAGAACATTTTTACTTATCACGTTTATAGGACACTGCAGTACAAGAACATGATGTATTTTTATTCGTGTTTTCTACGTGGATCATCAACTGGAGAGGATGCTAGCTTCTTGCCTGGGACATGTTGCTTTAGCCTCAGTTTTTTAGCACATTATCACGTCTGCAGCCATCACGATCATATTTAAGACCACTTTTGCAGGATTCTTATTTTAATACAAGTAAGCTGGAAACATTAAAGTCAACCAGAGACAGCGTTTTCATCCAACTTATGGAGCTAACCTTAACTCAGCTAGCTAGCTGACGGTCGTCTTCTTGAAATAAGGAGCTGCTTTTGTCTTTGTCTGAAATCAAGGACCCATTGTTCCAAAAATGACTAAACATTTCGAGCGGTAAATACCCGTTATTATTGTAAACAGCTTGTGTGTCGTGTGAGAACAGAAAGCTTGACAGTAAGGAAAGTGGGCCTTAGCGAATGGTTAAGGGAACAAATTGGTCAGTGCAGTTTGAAAAGATAATTAATTTCCTTGTTTTGTAAAATGCACATGCTCTGTAAATTCAGCTGTTTATTTCCCCATTAAAAACTGGATCATCAAATTGCTTCCAATTAGATATTAATACTCATTTCTAATTTGGCTATGCATCAATTATTTTCTCTTTTATAAATAATTTTTATTTGACTCTATTTATTGATGAATTCATAATAAGCCATAACTGCATCTCACTTAATTAATTGCTTTCTAATCATTTTCGAGCCTCTCTGAGCCCTCGATAAGATACAGTCCTTCATGTTTATTTGCGTTGGCCCCTGGGAGGGGGGAGATAAACATGTTTATGATGCTTACCCCGCGTATGTATGTACGGTACATGTGGCGCACTTCAGGCTGTTCAACCACATGCGGGTAATCACTAGCAATCACTGCCATTTTCATCAATTACTGTAAATACCCATGTTACTGCACAGACAACAGCGGCGCTTGAAAAATCAAAGTGTATCTAAGAGAGATCCACCTATGTGCTGCTGGTTATTGGAATTCCAGCACAGAGCATTGATTTTCTGAATGCTGGAGGTTGAGCTTATACACAATATTGGGAGACTTCCCCCACTAAAACCAGTGGTATTGCTGCTGCAGGAAAAAGAACTTAGCGTAAACCCATGAAAATCTGTTTGGGATTGCTGTAAAGCACAATACTACATCCAGGCACGTATTCTAAAGTCCCTAATGGAAATTCTTATATGAGAATACCTTTTTTTTTCAGAACACAAGAATTTCCATCGACAACACATAACATGTTTATCAAATCTTGCCACAGCGGGATGCTTATGTCTCTGCTGTGGACAGGTGCTTCGCCTTAAGCAGCAAACTCCTCCCTGAGAGAGAACAGTAGAAGATAAATCAAACATTCATATGCAAGCAGGCGCCGCCGTTTGTATTCTTCTCCCTGGTTGGCTGGCCTTTCTCTCGTGAATATCAACAGGGTATGTTGACTCTGCATGACTGGGATCCAGGGTTGAATCAGAGTTGTGGTTTCAGGCATGGCAACAGGAGGAACAGGAGGGGGGTCCTGAAGGAACAGGCTGCAGTCTATTTTGGGGTTTTTTCTTTAACCCAATTACAGTGTCAGTGTAAGCACCAGTCAGGTGATGTGCCTCCTTTGAAAAGTAGGACAACACCATTATAGACATGGGAGTGTGACGCAGCCAAAACAATGGCGGGCTGTTTTATACGTTGAGACAGGAAGAAAATGAATTACACAGAGAGCAGGATCGCCTCATGGAGTGTGGAGAATGAAAAGGCAGGTTCAGGTTAACATACAATAACAGCCCAGGTCTCCCTCGTGACGGCGTGCAACACCTTTCTGTGACCTTGGCGGCTATCGTGTGTGCCACCGCTCCCGTGTGCCAAACCATCCCCGGAGCAAAATAGACAAATCACATTCTTAGCTGGACGGCTCTCCACGCCTTCATCTATTTCAAAATAAATGTATACCCCGAGATAAGCTTTCAATGGAGCCCTCAAGCCCGGTTGCAGTGACAATAAAAGCATAAAGCCGGTAAATAAACGAAGACACGGCAGCGCCACCTGAGGCCCTGTTGTCTGAAATCAGTGAGAGTTTCAATTTGGAGAGTTTTTTCTTTGCAAGTAAATGAGGTAATCATTCGTGAGAAGCCACCGGAGAGGCAGGATATGAAAACCTGGCTGCTTGTGGGAGGCACGGCTTTGAAAAGAATCCCATCCATGAGCTGCTCTGTTTAACTGCACTGATGCGCTTTTCCCTCAGCATCCGCCCTCCAGCCATCCACCTGAGAAAGCACTTTAGAAGCTACTGAAGTAGGGCAGATGACAGTTTTGCCGATGTTTCTCTTTTGTCAGTTCCACTGTGTGGTATCATCTTCAGCCCCAATGCTGCTCTCAGATCCCAGATATGAATCGTAGCATCATCCGAATGCATTTTCATCATTCACTTCCACTGGCAGACTCCTACAGTACTTCATCCCTCCTGTGAGGCATGGATTTTGTTAATTTAATCTCACATCATCTTAATTTAATATCAGGGAGACAGGAGGGCCGCCTGTGTAATTAAGTGATACATTAACCCAGGTTGTAGAGATGAAGTGAGTGTGTTTGTGTGTGTGTTCCTGCTTTTATATACCTCTGTATGTTTGTATCTTCCTTCGTTTGTATGTTTTCATTTTCACACACAAACAGCCACCGATCTACAACTACCACTAATATTTGTATGGATATCTAGGTGGCAAAACACCAACACTTCAACACACAGCCATGCCTGCTCTAATTATAATCATGTAACCGTAGCTACAGAAAAGTGCCAAACTCTCTTTCCTGTTGTGTTGTGTAATCTGTAGAGACATGGGATTTATTCACTGTGTGTGTCGATGGAGAGAAAAGGTGGATTCTTGCTGTCTCCTTGGTGCGGACAAACATCGATGCCACGAACTTGGTGTCACCGAGCCTCGGGGGAAATCATTATTGTTCCAGGTAACGCTGAGTGAAGCAGGAAGGCTGGAGCGCAGCAGATGTGGGGACTTGTTAGGAACTTTATTTGCCATTGTACCCTTCAACAGACATCACTCTTAATTAGGTCTCCATGGATAAAACTAGGCATCTGGACTGTTTGCTCATGAACGGACTGAATGATGTCCTTTTGTGCTCTCATCGCTACACACACACATGCACACACACTCCTCCTCCACTTCAGTTCAAGCTTGTTTAAGTAAAATTACACTAATGGCATGCAGATATCTGTGTTACTGGGAGGCTGTTGGAGCTATCACTCCATCTAGTGGCTGTTTGAACTCGCATGAGAAAAAAATGGGGGCTCTGCAATTGCACGCACTGCACCAGCAGCGTGACTGTAGTGCCCCATGTGAGCTTTTTGCTCCACATCCATGGACATGGCCCGAGTGCTTCTCTTGAGCTACATCTCCATGGTGATCCATCAGTCACCTGAGTGCCCAGTCAATTCACTTCTTTGTCTAACTATCCCTTCATGCATTGACTCTGCACATCTGTCCTAACATGTAATTGATTCCTCTGTATACAGTTTATGTGCTCTCATTGGTCTGACCAGCCACAATATGTAAAAATCAATGGAGCACTGAAGAGTTCAGTAGACGTTGTGCCGGGGCTGTTTATCCGGCCACAATCTGATCAGATACAGAGGAAATGCACATAAAAAAATACACAGTAGACCCATTTGTTATAAATAACTGTTCCTACAAAAAGGTGTTTTAAAGCTGCACTAGTCAATATTTGTATATCAACAATGGCTCAAGTTATTAAGTGTAATGTGAAAGGTGTCTCTCGTAGTGACAAACCCAAAGAGAATTAACACCCAACTCTGCAGTTTTCCTCAGCTCTATGGGGGTTTTCATCTCATTGTTTTGGTTTTACAGCCCACAACTAATACAGTTTTGGTTCACTCTCCTCAGCCTTGGTTCCAGGCAGCTCTCATAATCCCACTATACACTACCACCTCAGCACCAATCAGCAGACACACAAGGTTAGCAACTAGCTGGTGAACATAGTGGCACGAATACTGTATGATAGAGTTGTGTTCACAACTGCACGACTTGCACTGACCCCAAGCGGCCAAAAAATCAGTTTGTACAGGTTTAAGTTTAATTTTGGTAGAAAACTACTCCGAATTGACCTCACTGTATAATTTCATTCAGGCAGATACACATACCTACGGATACCTACCAGCTGGGCACTAATGGTGTAAAAGTTAGATGTGGTATTGATTGTGTTTAAAGTATTAATGAGTTGCTGCATTTACTGTAAAAGTCAAAAAGAGGGGAGTCATATATATATTATATACCTGCAATGAGTTTTTGTGGAGGAAGATACATTGAATTCCCTCATCATTATATCAACAAGACCCAGTGTGTTTTTCATTAGTTTTATTTACAGTTCAAACATGTGAAGCAAATTGCAGGAATAACACAGTAACACTGAACATTCAGACATGGGCAGTACCAGTACCATGAAAAAAATCAAATGTGGAATACATTAACATAAGTTTAAGATTCACATTGCAGTAAAGTAAAACATTTTTAACACTATTAAGTGAGAGTAAGAAGTAAGTATGTTCAAAATAAATAGAATTAATCAATGAAATTCAGACTTGGAATGTATTTAGATGTACCATTGAGGTAGGTGTTTAAGCAACAATCATGTCATCACTCGTGTTGTTTTCTTTATTCATAACAGATTGAAAGAATTAATGGCACACTGAGAAAAATGAGACACTAACAACAAATAAGGAATGAAAATATAATTTTTTTTAAGCAAACTTAGCAAACATGTTTTCAAGGCACCTAAAACCAAATGTTTCTAAATGGCTCTTTGTTATAAGGAATGATTTATGTGTTAAAGCTCATCATTGACCACATCTCTAAAATCTAATAAGTAATATTCAGCACGCTTTTTTCATTTATAAAATTCTTGTGGCAATGACATTGATAAAGTGCTCAATAGTAAACTGTGGTCACTCAGTATTAGAAGAAAAATATACCTCCATTTCAGAGTGGAAGTGTTGTCAGACACATTTTTTTTTAAAAAGTACCTTTTTCATAAAATATAAGACATCAGCAAAACATAAAACACAGTTGACAGCAGTATTGAGAAATGAAGACGTCTACTTTAGATTCTTTTCTACATTCAGAAATAAGTCATTTGAGGAAACAGTGTCTTTGCAAAGATGTCCTTTAAATGTCTTTGCTCACATTCTTCTTTGAATCCGGCGAAGGAAGATTGCCCTGACAATATGTCATACAAGTGGTAGTACAGTAAGTCACAGACTTATTTCAGTACAGGCTTTCCTCAGCAAGTCCATCTGAAAGGAGACAGAAAATAATATTAGTGAAATTTAAGTTCAATATCCGTAACCTACAGTAAATATACAAGGGGAAATCATTAGATCAGCAGCTGTGTTGTTTGGCATGAATTACCTTGCTGAAGGCTACTCTGCATATAGTGGTTGAGTTGATGCAACCCAGTGTTTTGGTCATGGCGTCCCAACTGCAAACTGAAGGGATCCATGGCTGCGAACTGCTCTGCAGGCAGCGGGTCCTCTGGGATGTTTGGGGAGAGACCGAGGGGCTCCTGCTCCAACTGATGGTACCCTCTCCCGCTGCGCAACAAGCCCTGCTGGTAGCTGTACGGTGCAATGCCGGGGCCGGACATGTTGTCTTTCCTTGTGACCATGTCCAGGTCTTTCAGGATGCTGTCGAACACGCCGTCGTCGAGGACCAGCTCACGCTTCGGAGGAAGGACCGAGGAGAGAGGAGGGTGGTGGGGCCAGTCACAAGCTGAGGGCAGGGCGGTAGTGGTTGCTGGCTGGGCCACATTTTGAAGCGGATTCAGGGTGTGAGACATGGCAAAGCTGCTGGCCAGGGAGGAGATCTGCTGAGCCAGGATACTGATCTCTGCCTGTTCTCTCTCGTTGTAGTGGTTAGACTCTGTGGATGTGGGAGACTGGTTGGGGGTAAGAAGACTGGAGTGCATGGGCATCACATGGTGGGGAACATGATGCGCTTGGACAAGGCTTCCCCCTTGTGGCTGCTCGAGAAGGCTGAAGTCGTCTTGATGCAGAGCACAGTCCACTGGGCTCTCACACATGTCGGACACAGACAGGCAGTCTGGAACTAATCGAGCATCGGATGTACAAGCTTGGAAATCATAGGTCGGAGATGAGGAGGAAAGTGGAGAGCGATCGCTGAGCGCGCCGAAGGCTGCCTGGTCAAAGGTTTGTTCGGCGGCTACAGGGAGGGAGCCGGAGGGTGATTGGTGACAGGTGAGTCCTGCCTCTGGGTAGGAGTAATAGGAGGGAGAGCCCTCAGGGGAGGACAGCAGCTGATCTGTGTATCCATGCACATCCATCAGGAGGTCATGGCTGAGCTCCTCCTGCTGCAGAGGGGAGCTGGAGGAGGCCGGGCTGTACGGAGGGGTGAAGGGAGCAGGGCTGTCACTCAAGGGAACAGGTGAGCTATTGCCTTGGGAGGAGATGCATGTCACATAGTAGATGTCTTGCTTGGACTCCCTCCTAGCTTTGGCGCCCGGCTCCTCGCTTTGGCTGTTAGATGTCCTCCGCCTTTTAAAGCATTTAGTGTGAGTGTGGGGCACCTGTTGAGCTGTGAAATGGCAGGAATTTGCCAGAGATGACGGTCTGAAGGCATCGCTGCAGATTTTCTTCTGCAGAAATCTGGCCTCTGTTTCACTGAAAGAGCAAAATGTTGTGTTAAATTGGTGTTTGTAACTTGAAAAACATTTCTTACACTGTCAGCTCAGGTGGAAAAGTGTCATACCTGATGACAAAGTTGGTGCAGCTCACGCCCTGACACTCAGAGTCCTTGTTAGCTTGAATGTAGCTCCAGGTCCATGACAGATCCTTGCACTGGAGTCTGAGCACCATCTCTACCTGGAAGCCCTCATCTGCCTGCACTGTGTGGGACAGGGAAGAAACATTCATGGTTATGATCGTGCATACTTGCAAACCACTACGCACACAATGAAATCAGTACTCCGTCTTTAAATGTCTCACTGTAAGCCCCCAAAATCAGCACAAAACTGAAGAAATTAAATTGAAATAAAAATGGTCTTTCTTGTTCTCATGTTTTTCAGTTTTGTGAATGGAACCTGAACTTGTTTATCATTGCAAAAGGCTGTTTTCAATCAGTGTAAAATAAGTTTTCCTGCAATGGATTGTACACTTACGTAGACTTCTATGAGAATCTGCACTCAAAGAAAGATCCTCAGGGTGGAGAAGACTGTACCACGACCGGCCAGTCATTTCTTCTGCTGAATACCCCAAAAAATATAAAACGCTGGAAAAGAAAGAAATGTTTGTCAGTAACCAGCACAAGAGCATTTCCATCGTATCTCTTTAAAGGGGGATCTGTGAATTTACCTGTCTGACAGCTGAGTAAAGGTCATATCGAGTCTGTGGACACTGCTGAAGCTGTGACAGAGGCGGGAGTCGGAGCTCGGCAGGCGGTCGACTGTGGGGGTGCAGAGGGCCACGAACAGAGGCTGATTGGCCGGACAGACTGAAGGGGAGGACGGACGAGGCTGAGGGAAGGACTGGAAGCTCCCTCTGACCATCATGGAACAGCAGCTGCCGTGCTGCAGCTTGAAGGCCTTGGAGGTTTGCATACAGCATATAAAGCTCCTCTCTGAAGAGAGATGACATGTCAGTTTAGTCTCTCAGCAGTAAGAACATATGGATTAAATGATTTAAAAGTTCTGAATATTTAAAGTGCTTTGGGTTTTTAGATTACATTTCACCACTTTAATTTTTAAACAAAAGTCTACTTCCTGCAAACACTTTCTGCAAAGATTGGCACCCTCTCCAGCTTCTTCATTACATTTGACATTGTGTCAGATTTTGAGGGAATTTGAATTGATTGACGGCACAAAATAGAAAAAGGGCACAAAAGGAGTCAAGCGTTTGGGCGACAAGTGGCCTTCATTTTGGGAAGCATAGCACTAAGAATACCAGCAACATGAGGCTGCCAATCTCCAGGCTCACAATGTTTAAAATGCTACACAAAGTGATACCAAAGTGTTTAAAGTTACCTGACGATGAGTTGTTTTCAGTGTCGAGGTGTGATTTAACAATAGCAACATCAGAGCGCTCCACCATGTCATAGAAAGTGTCTCCTTGAAGCACATCTACCTGGAAAAATGACAGGTTTTACCATTAGATACAACAGATTAAAGCCCAACGAAAGACGTCCAAAATTGAGACAGCGTCGAATGGATGGACTCACCATGGAAAGACCGAGATATTCAGCTACATTTTCGGACACATAGACCAGCCTCCCCTGGGCAGTAGTGACCAGGACGAAGCCGTGCAGGGCTTGAAGAAAGGCCTCGTATGGTAGAGAGCAGCGTGATCCCTCCACAGCCGGGAGTCCTTAGAGAGGAGAGAGTGAGTTCAGTCTCGGTTACACCGTATGCATCTCAGCAGGTTGTCACAGCTTTTATCTTTCATATAGTCCCTGCGGAACTGCAAACTTAGTCCCGTTTTGTTTGACAACGGCGCGGGCTGAATGCAGATTAGACGCTCAAAGGTATTAAAGAATGACTGTAACTGAAGTGTGAAGGCTTACCCTGGAAGAGAACCGACTTCCTGATGTAGGCGCAGATGGCGGCCATGGAGTGCAGGTAGGAGAGACGCTCCTGGTCCTCCTGGGTGATGGGCAACAGAGCGCGCATATTCCTGATCTCATGATTGATGTGGTCCCGCCGGGCTTTGGATGCTCCTTTGGTGGATCTGTGAGAGACCATGGTCACGGAGGTGAGAGGTTGGAAGAAAACTGGGGAAAGTAAAGCTGGGGGAGCCAAAGTTTTGTCTACTGCCACACTTCAAAAAATCTGTCTGAAGTCATCCTCTTCCAAGTGGCAAGTGTGGGGGAAAAAAAAAAAATCAAATAAAAACAAAAAGAGTAATTGGCCCGAACTGATCAAGCCTCTTAATCACAATTCAGCCTGGAGTCTCTTCCCCACGAGCTGAAGCGGACTTTGAATATCAAGGGTTCCTATGGAAACTGCTGATATGAGAGGCTCTCAATAGACTTCGCCTGTGTGATCAGTATCTGTCTGGGCCCATCCACAGAGAGCCTGGGGTTTTTATAGCTGCCAGGGCTTCAGCGTGGGCGTCACACACAAAGGGAGGGCTGGGCTTCTGCTGCTCCTTTCATTGCCTTATAAAGTGGGTGTCCTCGGAGCGGGGCGCCCCACGTCACAAGGACACAGAAAGTGCCACAAAAGGAGGATTATATCAGTTTGTATCCCAGCACCTTTAACAATAAAGATCCTTTTAAATTATATAATTGATAGCCTATGTTTGGGGGGGGGTTTTAGGATGCGCTTCCTATATCAGACTAAGATTTTAAATCTGTCTGTGGATATAACAGGAACATTATACCACAGTTATACCACTTTAAATTCACAGACACATTAGAAGTATTATTATTCTATAATTTACTAATTTATTAAGACTGGTGATGTTCTTGCAGGTGACTCTGCACCAGAGCAACCTGACAGAGGCTAGCCTGTCCCAGCTTGACTTTTTTTTTAATGCAGTAACAGAATCATTGTGGCTGGATTAGTATGTATCACATACAGTACTAGGCTGCAGACTGGAGAAAACTGGATTAAGTGCCTCCTGTGGTGCGTGCACCGCAGGCAGCAGAGTTGGGTCTATTAAGTCTTCTAAACAGCCATGTGTTGATTCAGCCACTAGAGGACGTGGGGAGAGGAGGAGGAGGAGGAGGAGGAAGAGAGCCACTGACCTGAACCTCCTGCAGAAGGAGCTGCGGTGATCCTCGTGCAGATGGTGAAAGGTGCACGGAGAGCTTAGGTGACATTTGCAGGAGTTGCACCAAATAGTCATTTTGACGCTGATGTAGCCACCTGAGGTAAAAACATACACAGATTATAAGACTCAGAAGGGAGTGTAAAAACTAAATCATTTAGAGCTACAGTACTTAAAGTAAAGACATCACCTCCTACCTGCGCAGGATCCAGTCTGGATGAGGAGTGACGAGCCCGTGTGTGCGCGTCCCTCCTTTTATAGCCTAAAACCCGACACCTCTCATCCAACTCAGCCGGTGGGGAAGGAAGAAAAAACAAAAAACAAAACATAAATGGGATCATGTTGGTTGTTGTGACGCGACGACAAATGATCGAGGCGGGTTATATTTAGTGAAGTGAGCCCTAAAAATAACCCGGTGGACTGGACGCAGCATCCGATCCGGCGACTGAAGGTGGCAAAGATGTCTTTCATGTAGAAGAAGTGTGTGTTACAAACGCGATGCTTCACGTGCGTGGATAGTTGTTAATTGAATAAAAAGAGGAAATGTTGATTTTATGGTCAAACAGCACTGGTGTTCAGACAGTATTTGCAGTGTTGAAGCCATCATATGGAGTTCTCCTGATACACACTTGGATTCATATCCAAGAAAGCTTAAAGTCTTGTGTGACTATTATTAATGAATTCTTCCTGCAGCAGCTTTGATTCAAACAGCAAACACTCCCTGACACAGACCCCCCCACCCTCACTCCCACCGGCTGAGGGGTCCTGTGTTTAAAAATGGATTTTTCACTCAACACCCACATTACAAAACAGCACCAACTTTCTTTTTTTTTTTTTATGGTGGAAACACCAAACCAGTTTTCCTTAAGTAAAGGTACCAATACTACATTGTAAAATACTCCATTACAAGAAAAAGTTCTGAATGTAAAATCCTACTTAAGTAAAAGTACAGAAGTATTATCAGCTAAATGTACTTAAAATATCAAAAGTACTTGTTCTGCATGAAAATGGTCCCTGTCACTGATGTATTATAATAAATGACATTATTAATACTGATGCATCAGTGTGTAGGCAGCATTTTGTAGCTGCTTCAAATGGAGCTACTTTTAACTACTTTATAAACCTAGGGGTTGGGAACCAGTGAAGGGTCGCAAGATAAATCTGATTGGTCATGAGATGATTAATGGGAGAGGAGAGAAGAAAAAACAAAGTTCTGATACACAAATCTGTTTTGTTGGACTTTTCTCTAATCTTTCATTTTTTGTTGTCTGTTGTTTAAATGAAACCACGTGAGAAGTTTAAAGGGGGAAATCTGTCTTTGGTGTAACTGCCAACAACTTACAGACATCTGAACAGGACATGGTTTACAAGGCCACGCATATTAGTTATCTTTAACGACGTGTTGTATTTTATAAACTCGTCTTATGTTTTTATGTAAAATCTTAATCTGAAAAGTAACTAAAGCTGTCAAGTAAATGTGGTGGAGCTGATATGTAAAGTAGCATAAAACTGATACTCAAGTAAAGTGCAGGTACCTCAATATTGTACTGAAATAGTCCACAGTACTTGAGTAAACTTAAATAGTTACATTCCACCACTTTTGCTGTGTATGCAATATAATAATAATAATAATAATAATAATAATAATTGCAAAATCAACCAATTTTCTTTCAGATATTTTTTTTCTTCTGACCTTATTACGACCAAATGTGTAGAGAAGTACTGAAGTGTTAACCTTTCCCTTTGCCACAAACTGAGCTTGCACATTTGGTGAAGGTGACAAAATACACAAATGACTATAAAGCAGTATTATTACACCAAATAAGGAAATATTTTATGTTTTATATGTTATACAGGCTATGCAAATAAATGTATATTACTTTTATTTGCCAAAAAGTCATTCACAGATAAGGACCCTGGTCCCTGTTAGACCTCTTATGAACAAACTCTTATATATATATAATATATATATATAAAACAAAATATTATATAAAACTCCAGTAACAGACATTCAAATAGACTAATTTGGGGGTTTTGGAGGGTTGTGCTGTGAAACGAAAATCCACTATACATATGTAATCATGTTTACAGACCCCAAACATAGGTAATGGGTCATTTTCTGTTGCAGAGTTCTGAAACAAACACAAAAAATAATGAAAAACACAAAAAATAAGTTTTCTCACTCTCCCTGGAGGATAGACATGAAATAAAATCACGTCAATAAAAAGCACCGAGACAACCAACCCCCGTCTCCCCCACACATACACACAAGAGTTAAGTCTGTAAGAATAATAACAACATGGAGGGCGAAACACTGTAAGAATAGAGGCCTATTATGAGAAGATTAACAGTTATTTTTTATTAGGCACTTTAAAGTTTAACACAACAGCCTGCGCACAGCTTCAGACTCTAAACTGCGATGTGATTATCATTCAAGTCTCAGCAGAAAACCAGCTTGATGCATCATTGTTTAATTTCTGAACAGACTTCTGAGGCAGTCGGCTATGGCAGTTTATCTTCAAAGGGCTTTAACTGCGTGTGTGTTAGTCACTCAATTAAACCCCAGTTGGAGGGGAATTAAGCTACAGGTCTGCAAACATGACGCACTGAGGCTGAGAGTCACTCGCACAAAATCACTTCCTTTAGCAGATGAATAGATTATAGGCATCACAAAACATGACCAAGGAAACTACAGCTCATCCTGCAGGAGTTACTTTTGTGAGCATGATGCCTGCATTTAAGTTTCCCTGTTTCTGAGTGTTAAGAAATGGAGACTTGTTGCTTTCTTTTCCATTATTTCTGCACGAGTTTAAGTTCCACCTCTAAGTTCTATCCTCTAAGGGCTCGTGCTCCTTTAATGCCTCTTTTCTCAAATCCCCAATTTAGTGGCCTCAACAACGCCAGGAGCAGAGACCTAGAACTTGAGTGAGGGAATTGCACGGGGACAGGGGGGACAAGACAAAACAAATCACTCTGAACAAATCCTCAGTCTGATTCTCAAGGGCCACTGGGATCGTCTGAGTCCTGAAGGGAAATTAGAGAGTCATTTGGCCGAGTGTCTCCTTGCATTAGCGCCTGCGTTGCTGGCCGAGGCAGGCTCCGGGGCCAGACAGAGGGACCCGGCGCAGCCCCGCTTCCTGTGTGCGGCGGGGCCCGGCGGGACAGGGTGTCTCTGCTGCCTCACTTTAAGCTGACCCTCCGTCTGTGGCCTGCACTTAACACTGCAGATAACGCTGGCTTTATAGCACGGGGCTGGTGACAGACAGGAACAAACTGCCAGGCCGCTACTGGTAGCAGAGGCATAGGCTGGAGCTGGGGTTCAGGGTGAGACGCTTTCTAATGACGGGACCCCCCAAAGCAGCCGCACGCGTCCCATTAGGTAGTCTGACAGCCAGGAGGGGGGGTTGGGTGGCACCATGGCTTCAGAGTACCCACTGAAGTAGACGGTGAGGGCTATCAGACAGGCCGGCTGGGATGGATTCAGTTCTCTGGATTTCAGCAGGAAACAGAAACTGGGGGACTGCAGGGTTCAAAGACCTGCTATTAAGTGCCACATACAGTAGCTTCAAAAGGAGACTGTGGTCTCTAGTAAACTTTGCAGATGAGTCAGGAAAGTGACACTACACAAAAAGTAACCAATTGTACCCCTCTCCTAAAAGTCCTCCAAATCAACCTTTCTTTCACGTTTTCAAAGAAACATTTGTGTGTCAGGTGTGCTGCTGTTGGTCCTAGCTAAAGTGTTTGAGCTGTGAAGCTTGCCAAATGTTATATGCTAAATAAAAAGCCATTTTAGCACTCTGATTTTGCAGCCTTGCTCTAAAATAAAAGACTGGGGAAACAGGGGAAAAACATCATTGTGGGCCAAATCTGGCCCCCAGGCCGGCAGTTTGACGTCCTGTGGTGTAGAGTTTATTTGCACTGGCAAAATGTGTTTGTTTTTGTCTTTCCAACCTTGACTGTGACGCATCAGAGTGAGAATGACAGCGACGCTGACTGACATGGCCAACCCTAACAGCTTTAGAAGTCATCATTAAGCTCGACGAGTTCTGAAAACAGAGTAAGTGTGTAAAGAAATTGAATGTGTAACACATTTAAAATGGATTCAAATGTCAACAACTCAAATTGTCTCAGGTTTATTATTGATACAGTTATAAAGCATATTGCACAGGAAGTCCTGACCAACCTCGACGGATACAGTCCCCTCTGAAAAATGTGTAACATATAAAATGAAATAAAAACAGTAAGCATCGGGAGCCTGCACAGTTGTAAAATGAATCCAAATACACTCCAAATTTTGTTCTGTGTTTTTCTCCAAGCATTCTTTGTTGTTTATGAATTATTCAACCATCTACTGTAAGCCCTGAAGACAGAACACACTTCTTGGCATGATTTCAGTCCAGTCACGTACTTCTGCTTGGCAAATAACCACCGCTCACACTAAATAACGTAATCATGAGTGTGCGCTGTAATCTAATGATGCACTCGTCTTAACAGAAGCACTTTTTTCCCAGTTGGCAAATGTTGTTTTGGTAAAGTGAGAGAGCCACCCTGTGAAGTTTGATCAACTATTTGCTAAAGCCTCCTCACACGAGAAATAACATTTACATCACCACCGTTAAAAATGCAATGCCAATACATTTAGGCCAAACCACTAACACTTGTCCTTAGCATTGGCTTACTGGAGGTAAGTGAGTGACCATCACTGAGGAAATTTGTTGTGCAGGTATTTTATTTTTGACCATAGTGTCTACATTGTCATTTACTTAATATGTACTTCATGTCGTATTCCTGAAGAGTTCTTGACTGAAAATACCATCACCCATAATCTTCACACGCAACAAGAAAAGGACCAAAATCCTGAAATAAAAATGACTTCCACACCACACATTAGAAAAAAAAACAATTATCAACAAATATCTTCAGTTTTGCCGACGGCCATTTGGTGTCACATAAACAGTTTGATTTGTTCACCAGTAGGTTGTTGTTTTTTTTGTGTGAACACACGATTAGCTTCCCTGTGGTTTCACTGCATTTAGCTGTTGTATAGTCCAAGTAGCTGTGGTACTGAGGAATATCAAGTATGTGATATGTCCATGTATGTGTGTGTGTGTGTGTGTGTGTGTGCAGTGCAGAGGGCACAAGACTGCGTCACATTGGCACCACCGGTCTGTAAATAAAATCCACACTTGGTTTGGGCAGGCAAACGTCTCAAACTCTACTTAGGCAAGAAGCAGCATCAGCATGTCTCCTGTCTGTAAGGCCTGACATGCCGTGATTGGCTTTAGTGCAGATATCTGGTGACTTCAACCTGCATTTAAGATTGATTTACACTGCTTTACATGAAATACACAGATTTGTAAACATTTCTGATGTAGGTCGGTGTTATCCAATCCTGATGTTTGGGACCCAGAGCCCTGCAGGGGTCAATTCTAACCAGCTCATCAGGGACTGACTGATGCAGATTTAATTGAACGGTCTGGCAGGACAGAAAATGACAGCACACTTGGTCCCAAAGACCAGGACTGAAAAGCATTGATGCAGCTCACAAGTGTGTGGTAACACAGTTCCTATTCACATCTAAATAAATAGGCAGTATAAATAAAACTCTGTTGCCTGTATATTCATCCTCACCAAGTCATTCATTTCAATGCCATATTACTTATTATTATTTATAAGATTCAAGGGATAAGTCTGCTGATATTCTGTATTTTTTGTGTTGTCAACAAATCCCTTGTACATGATCTGACAAGTATTGTCTGTGTATCCAAAGCCTGATATATCGACTACGTAGACTTTTATTAAAAACACAATAGTGAGCCACAGCGTTGCACTGAGCACACTGTCGGTTTTGGTCTTTTTATGGGACTTGTTGACAACATCAAAAATATAAAATATCACCAACCTCATCCTTTACATGGATGGAGATAAAAAGTTTAAAAAAAGACCACCACCACTCTTGTGTTTTTTCAAAGTTTTGTTCTAAAATTTTGTAATTAGTACGAATAAAATAAAAACACACAACCTGAATAAACATCCCCAAATTTGAGCTATTCCCAGTAATTCTCAAGCTGTGTGGTGAGTGTGTAATCTGATAACAGCCCTTTTGCATTTATAACATCTGCTCAGGTGTAGCTTTGCTCGTAGCCGCACACAAACACACGTCCGCACTTTCCTGGTTTCTCACCGGCCGGGCCGTGAATAAGCAGGTCACAAGGAGGGTCTCCAAACGCTGTAGGATTGTCTATAAGAGGAACAACTACATTATGCATATTAGTGATGATCTCTCCCACAACAACAGGCCAACTGAACTAGGTGGGCTAGGATTACGTGTAGACGGGACCACGTGCTTACACACATACACAGTATATATTTGCATCGTGATTCCCTTCTACATTTGGCACTGAAAAACAAACTACAGGGTGTTGTCTGGTTGTCTTCCAGTGACACTACGACGTTTCTTGGAAGAATGCAACAGACAACCACAAGTACAAACTTCCCTGTGAAAAGGCTTTTTTTTTTTTTTTCCTGGGAGAAAGTAGATGTCTAATGTATGGGAAGTCGTATTGAAGACTCAATGATACATGCTATTGAGGGAGGTAGATGGACTTGATTATTTTACAAGGCGGACAGGCAGCTTACTTCAGTCGCCTTGCAAATCATCTTTGAGACACTTAAGAGCAGTGGGGTGCTAGCCAAAGTTAGGATGAAGTAGGGGAAAAGGAAAGCATTGAAAGCCAGTCAAACAGAACCTTTCACTAGCACAACAGCCCTAAAAATGTTGTACCCAATACTCTAAGTAATAAGTTAGCCTTGTCCACTCCATACACTGTGTACATAACTTAATTTGCAGCAAATGGACATGGTAGTTTTACATGGTTTTATGAGTTAGAGCTGCAGGATATACAAACTCGTGACCATCTCAGTCTCTTTATATCTGGAACAGAAGGTTCACATTTGTCTCTTAGGGGTGATCTGTTGAGTGTGACATCCTCAACAAAGAGGTTAGCGCTCAAGACCTTTGGCTCAAGTTCTTGTCTCTTCCTGTGCTTAAGATTAGAAGTCTATGATTATCATAGGCTGATTGGATTTCTAGAGAGGCTAGAAAGAAGAGAAAAAGGGTGAACAGGTGTCAACACATTTCTGTTTCGCATAACCAGTGTCTCAAGGGTTAAAATATCCTTCGACGGGAGCAAGCTCGCGCTGTCCAAGGAAGTCATACGCAGGATATTTTGGTCAATAATGAGTTTTCGCTTGAAGAATGTGAAAAAATCCGATACAGATCCGAAGTCTAGAAAAAACAGTCCGCCGGAGCTCAGCTGATTAGAAAGATAAAAGCCTAGTGTCCTGAAACAGAGCAAGGAGTTCTGGTTCTGCTTCACATTCAGCGGCGTCAGCCATGGGAGGAGAAGATGGGCCTGCTGATGTTGCTGTTGGTGGTCATGGCTGCCAGTTCCCACCTGGAGTGAACAACAGGAAGAATCAGAGGCAGGAATCTTAAGGTACTTTCACACTAACAAATGATACATGGTTGCTATTTAGTTCTGGTCTGGTTTGTGTTCACACTGGCCTTTAACAAACAAACCAAGAGCTGTAACCAGGAAGTTACATACAGTTTTGGCTGTATCTGATGATCATCTTGCATCATCAGGACCCACACGGGGAAATGAAGTTGCAGTGACTGACGGTGTGATCTTGCATAAATATAAGTTATACATCACTTATTCAGATCATGGAGTTTCTTAAGAATTCACGATCGGCAGATGAATTTAATAGCAGTTTAGCTTTTGAACCGGAACTGGCTGAGTCTCAGTCAATTTAGATTTTGTTAGGAACGTACTGCCGGCTTCAGAATATAAAACAGACTTTGATGGTTTGAAACACCCGAGATGCTAAAAATCTACTGCAGTGACACTAAATCAAGCAATTGTGTGACATTCCCTCTCCCCCCTCCTTCCCTCATCCTTGTCCACAAAGCCCCGCTGTAACACGAGAACCAGGAGCAGGGGCTGACAACGGGGTCCAGTGCTGACCTGCTGACAGGTCAGAGGTTGAGCTCCAGATTGTTATCACTGGCTCTGGTTTCACACTCACTCCCTCTCAATTGCTTTGTTCGTTTTTTTGTTGTGCACGCGCGTGTTTAAGAGGGGAGATTGGCACTGGAGCTGGAGATGCCAGCGAGGGGCAAGGGGAGTTAACCAGAGTCTTGTGACCCCACCGAAAACCCTCCAAGGGTTAGAAACACAACAGCAGACAGTGAAGTGGGGAACGTGCAAGGTGGCAGTGACAGTGCGAGAAAAATGAGAGGATAAGAGGAGTAATTAGTATCAAGTTCCATGGGGTTCACACGTAAAAAAAAAAAGAAAAGAAAAAAATCACCTTAGTGCAACCCCTCCATTTCAGATGCACTTGTCTAATGAGCTACATCAGCTTGACAAAGTCTATTCATTAAGGTTATTGGAGAAACAGTTATATGCTTGAAACGGATAGATTGTGTGATTATTCAATATGAAGCAAAATATTATGTTCTATATTACTGGGGAAAATACATACATCTCTGAACCTGCCAATTTAAAAATACCACTTTGAACATTTCACTTTAATATGCAGCTAATCAAAGGAGACTGGCAGACAGGAACTGCTGAAAACACTATTTTTAGACACGTATTTTGCCTTTACACGTTTTAAAATCTCACTTTAACACAGTTATTACGACGTCCCTACCCTGTGATTACAACGTCACAACAAATCAAAGTGGTGCTCTCAAGCTTTTGAGTCTCTCTTGCAAGTTATGTGTCAAAATAATTTTCAAACTTGTCAGTGAGAGGGGAAAACTACATATTATTAATTTAATTCATTGCACTAGTGTCTTTGAGCAACACTGTTGGCCTTACACCTCCATTACAGTGTCTTTAAAAATCTCAGAAGGTGCCATGTGTTCATTTCCTACCTGCTTGCAACTGAGAAGATAGTTTGCATTTATTCCAAATCATTTTATTGGCTTCATTGACAGCAACTTGTTGTTGTTATTTTAATCGAACAGGATACTGCATTAAAAGATGGCAAACCTATGTTTGTGTGTGTGGCTGTAGGTCTATTGTTTTTATAGTTTTGGGAGATTTTTTTGGGGCTATCTTCATTCTTTCAAGATTGTGACTTCCTATGTACCATCTTGCTGTACACCACGTGGACCGTCTCTATATTTGTTCCCTAATATCACTTCCATGCTACAAATAAGTAGGAAGAGAAAGTCCTCTTCCTATTTTGGACTCTATTCTTCTGCATCTCAGTGCAAATTGTACATGGGGACACAGACAATGACCAGACTGAAAGCATCACACGGACTATACTAATGTTTCATCATGTTATTAGTCGGGGGATGATATAATTATGTACAAATTTTACGTGTGGGGGGCTTAAAGTAAAGTCAGACAAAAGCCTGAGTAAAACTAGTTAAATGAAGGATAATGAGTCATAATTTGGCTTGAAAAACAGCCTCATTATTGAGAGAGACAGAGTGGTGGCAACAATGACAAGCATAATACAAACAGCATGAGCAACAATATGTCAATTCTATGACCAAATAGCACTAATGTTTGAGAGGAGGATGCTTGTCTGACCTGATATCATGTGGGAGTCCTGACTGCTCCAGACTGTACTGAATAACAGCTATTTTGCATAACGTCTTCAAATTAGGGCCTGAAAAGAAGAGAAAGTGTAATGAGTCACAGACGGATCATAGACATTAATCATACTCGGCTAAGAATATCCATTTCAGCTGTGGGAATTCAAAATGGAGCCAGGCAGGTCAGATCTAAGAATCTGTAGATGAAAGGGGTTAGTTTTCCTCTCCGTGGAGTAAAAATCACTGTGTTCTGTTTAAACCCCAGAAAAACAACTGAAACAAACAACATGCACAACATTATGATGCTAAATCATGTTAAATCATCTTAGTACACAAACCTTATTATAAACTTCCTTTCTAATACTAATTACAAACTTCCTCTTGATTACTATCACCGTCATGGCTGCTCCACCATATGCTCAGTGATAAACAGTGTGAGGGCACACGCGACTGGCACGTGGAGGCGTATGCCACAGGGGATGTCAATGGGCACTGCCAGTCCCATACGGTCCCTGTGTCCCTGTGTAAGCCCACCTACACAAACCCTAACTGTGACCTGACAGCATTACAGGCTACCCCGGTGCAGGCAGGAAATGGCTATATTTGGTAGTCCATGAGACGGAAGTGCCCCATGTGATAACACAAAGCAGGGCCAAGGCCAGGCATACTAGGCCAGGTGAGAAATGAAGCAGTGGTGCAAGGAGGGTATTGGTTCTATAAAATGTATTGAGGAGACCACTGGATGTATTATTTAACCAGGCAAGGTGGCTGAAAATACTTTCTTGTTTACAATGGCAACCTGGGGTGGTATATGAGGATTTATACATCTAATTGAATATCTGCATCTGCAAGATTAGAGACCTTCTTAAGCCAACAAAAGAGACACTGATAATGACAAGGATACTTACTGAAGTCTAAGAGATACAGGTCTGAATGATCCATGAGGTTAAATTCATCACCCATTCCTTGCTCTGGACAAGGGCTGTAAAGAGAAAACAGTTTTTATAAGATTAGAGCCATCAACAAAAATATACTGAAACTGGCAACTTACAAGCAGTCAAAGCTTCAAAGCTATCCAGGAGGACAACAGTAACTCCTTAAACTTCCTGTCAGTCTTCATGAGCATGAGCCGTGGCTGTATCTGCTACTCAACAGTTTAATGGGGCAACTTTATTGTTTTTTTCCCCTCTCATGTCATTCCTAGAATTCCCAACAGTTACCAGCGGGCACTCTCTTACCATCTTTCTTTAATCACTGAGGTTCATAATCAGGGAGCCACAGATTATTCTCAAAAAGAGCCGCGCTGTTAACACAGTGCTCTGCTCTCCTTATCATGAGCTAGCATGATTTAAACCCACAGGAAGTACAGCAGTGCAGTGAGACGGCAGGCTGGCCAGTGCTGATAGTCTCCCAGACCTGTGCAGCCGTTGATATCACTGCACATCTGTTTCCTGCCCCAGCTAAACACACACACACACACACACACACACACACACACACACCTGTAACACACCTGGTGCACCACAGCTTAGAAAGGCCAGTTGTATCAAAACTCTTCAACCATATACCATCTTTGTATCAATTAATAAGTTCATTAAAATGCCGAACATGGCAACTTGGAAGGAAAGTAATAGCTCAACTTCCACAGGCCGCAGCCTAACATTTTAAAGAAGATTTATTCCCACAAGGCAGCAAGTATATTCCTGTAGATGTACTTGAGGCACATCATTGCTTTTCATCCATAACAGCAGAGCACCAAGAGACTTGTCCAGATTAGTGGATAAAAATGCACTTTACAGTTTTACACTACCCAGAGGACAGCTTCAGCACAAAGAGGTGCATTTACCAAGCAGTTTAGTGTCTATAAATACCTCTCATGGAGAATCACTGAGGGACTTGGTAGCCAAGTTTGGTTTTTAAGAATAGCTTTGCAAGATGCTTTCTGCTACGCATGGACTGGCCTGAGACTGGCACGTGTCCAACCGAAGAAACCATCAGACACCACGACAGTACTGCTGAAGCAATCTAGCAGAAACCACTTGTATTGAATTGCTTGGAATTACATTTAGTATATTTCCCTTTTCCTTCAATCTCTTTCCATTCTCGCCCCCTAACCATCCTCTAGCTGAACACAACATACTCTCTCCTCCGCCGTCTCTCCACCCATCAATCTCTATTCCTCTTTCTCGCTGTCCTCTCCATCGCGTCTCTCTTTGCTGCGTGTTCAGGATGTTGTAAGGGTTTTACGTTG
This sequence comes from Oplegnathus fasciatus, assembly GCA_003416845.1. NCBI lineage: Eukaryota > Metazoa > Chordata > Actinopteri > Centrarchiformes > Oplegnathidae > Oplegnathus > Oplegnathus fasciatus. The sequence goes on from NTHP01000279.1 coordinate 49,155, forward strand.
CTAATCTACCCTAAACAAACATGGTAGTGGCTTAAAGCGGCCAGGAGAGGTGCAGAGCACGAGCGCAGTCGTCCCAGGGGGCCAGCTGGGGAAGTCATTACGCCCCCTGCCCCCCAGGAGGTGATCCACCCGGGCTTATAGCATGAGCCTTTACCAGAATACCCTCAACCACCCAAGCCCCCCCGGTCATCATTCGCCTGTCTACTTCTGGACTTGCTGTTCATTGCTGGTTGTAACATTACTGTGATGATTAAAATGGTAGTTTTCAGATCTGGCTCATTTAAAAATCAAGAGACTGAACACTAACAGGGACTTTATAATACACATTAAAAAGATGCAGCTATAAAACTACTGCTGAAATTGATTGATTGCTATAAATGCCACTCATGTCAATATTAAATTCCAGTAACCAAAGTTAATTATTACAACAATCACAAAAACATCTTATATAAACTATATGAACACTGGTCAGAGAGGCCTTATGGTACATTTGCCGTGAGGATATTTATTAGGACTTCAGTCTGAAATGTCCTGACACACCAAGCAAGCAGTAGTGTTGGATGCCTCAGGGCAGCCAACAACTGCCAGTAGCTTTGCGATGTGCCCGTCATCATTGGCTCCATTTGGTCCTTATCAATTGCTGGTCACAAAATATTATGACCTTTATTATCTTGTATGAATTTGGTTTTACAGCTTCTATGCACACTGTTCGTTCACTTCTATGCTCATTGTGCAAAGACAAAAACTGCTATGCCACATTATGGAAAGGACAAACTCAAATGATTACTGGTTGCATTAGATACAGTGTGTTTGGAAATGACGCTAACATCAGCAGCCTGTCTCCACAACAGAAGTAATGAAAAGTAGCATCTCTATCTAAAGAGCACAGTGCAGTAGCTGTCAACTACTGTGCAAGCTCACATGGAGAGAAGGTATGGGCCTTGGATGCTGATGCGTGAAAGGGGCGCAGATAAGAGGATGCTTTAACAGGAGCAACAAGAGAGATGAAGATTGCATCCCCTGGGAAAAGGCTTTCTCGCATGCTCATGGATGATGTCAGCCTAGGTGTGAAATTCAGCAGAACATTAGGGAATTATAATGCTTTATTGGTCACCGCAAAAAGGAAGAGGCTGAGGGGGATCATAGAGGCAGGAGAAGGAAAAAAAGGGGTGGTAAGAGGTGTCTGATAGACTGGTAGTGGTTGGAAGCGGGAAAGTCACAGTGTGTGACTTTATGTGGCATCCTGGTGTTTGATGGGTCACTTTGTTACTCGATCAGCAAAGTATCACTATGTGTGAAAGTGCTTCTCCCCCTACAGCAGCAGTGGTTCCCAGTCTGAATGAGGCCTGAGTGATGCCGCTCCCCCACTAAAAAAAACACTGGTTGCTATTTCAAACAACACTCAATGAGGGTGTCTAATCACCCTATTGCCAGCCCTTTCTAGCAATGCACTGCCTGCTCCACCTCATTATCTTCCAAACCTAGGTCTCAAAACGACAGAAGAAAGAGCTGAGTTGAGCTCCTAAAACTAATGAGGGAAGAACACACAGCCTGGGAAAACTGTCGCAAGTGTCCAGGAATTGAATTGCCCACAAATTTGGCAAATGATTTTCAGAAACAGCAACGATGCAAATGAAGTGACAAGAAAAAGAACAAGTATCAGAGCAAACTCCATCAGTAACAGCTCTACTTTCTAAACACAAGCACTGATCTTAACAACATAGCTGGAATCTGTCGTGTCGTTGGCATGTTTTCAGTGGCTTCATTGGCCATATCCTCATTCTTGGAGTGATATGATCTGCATCCTTTTCCTTTCTCCACTTCCTATTGAACTTTGGTCCTTCAGAACCATCTACCTCGCAGGAACTCATCGTGTACTATAACTTCCTGCCGAGCACCTTATCAGGATGGCCAGACATGCATTAAATTATTTCAGTAGCACTTTGGGATTGAGTGAAAACACATGAAAATGCTCGGAAAAGGTAGCAATGGTGCAACAAAAAAACAAAAGAAAACAAAAAACAGTTTTTAAGTGATTGACTGCAAGTAGCCTCAATGATGGTTAATTCGTAATAGCATGAATTATTTTACCTTCTATGTTTACGGTCACTTTAAACCAAAAACATTTTTATCAAATGACAAAACTTACAGATAGGATCTGATAGAAGGGGACTGGACTGTTAAGAATCCAGAAAGGCTTGGTGTTTTTTAGAGCTGAAGTTTCTTAAATAAATCCAACAGACTTGGTTATCACACATCAATAGATTCCCGTCCGTTTCTTTTGGCTTAATCTCGACTGTCTCACCTCGTCTTACCAAGCTATCTGTGCCCCCTCCTGGGCAGTGGCTGGACAGTGGATTAAGACCTGTACTTGCCCAGACCTAAGCCCCATGCCGAGGGTGAGACACAAACTACAGCTGGCTCCCAGAGAGAGACGCCTGGCTTCAGATTAGACAGAAGAGATGCCAGCCGCTAGTAAAGCATACATCTCAAATTGCAACCCCTGTGGACAAAATGTAGTTGGACTTGGTGGTGGTATAAAAACTGGCCCTACAAATCTCAAGCAAATGCAAATTTAGTCCATTTTATCAGGACAGGTTGTTATCAATCTCGCTGCCTATAAAAATGAGGAAGTGGACATTAAATAGTGTTTCAGGACCTTGAGCACAGCTGGTTAATATACATGGGGAAGTCTAAAGGGCTTGTCAAATGTTCCTCTATAGTTTATTTTGGAAAAATAAGTTGCTTCCGCTTTAGCCTCAATCTGAAGACAAGCATCAAGGCCAGTCACCTAACAAGAGACACTCCAACATCACCAACATATAGTGGCTTCAGACCATAGTTTTAGTACATGTATGGTTATGGTTCATGTCTCCTATCAGAATAGCTCATTAGTAAAATAGCTATTTTTACAGGCCAAGTGGTTATCCTCTTCACATCAATGCTCTTTTTTTACTGCTACAAGTGTTTCCTTTCATGTTAGCTGGATCATTCTCTTTCACAAACAAAAGCTTTGTAGTGTTTCAGAGAAGTCTATTTCACTGCCAAACAGGGTTGTTTAAACATGGCATTGTTCTACAAAAGGGACCTAAAACCACCAGAGAGTTTTTTTTGGTTGTGATGACAGTAGTAAATCACAAGTTAAACTACTACTATTTAGACATGTGAATTTATGTAGACAACAGCATCACAAAGCGTCACCTATGCAGGCTGTTTATTTGAGCTGCTGTGTAACACTCAACCCCATGACACCTTAATGTATACAGCCTGTTAGTGGGTTAAAGAGGGTTAAGATGCAGATGAAATACTATCATGAGCTTGTCTTTGAAGAGTAAATCACAGTGTTGCTGTGCTGCCCCAAGGTCCTGTCCCGCCACGTGCGAAATGCCCTATATCCTGCTGGGGTCATCTCCACTGTTTGACAGGTTTTATCTCGGGCATACTAAAAGCACACACACACGCACACAGACAATTAATAAAGGAAACTTCTGCAGCCTACCCTTTGACACTGAAGGCCAAACGACAACATGTGTGTGGCATCAAAATCTACGGTGTGTTGACAGGCATGTTTCCATGGAGCCAAGTTCCACTGTGGCAGATCTTAAGGCATTATATGGTGCAGGGAGTGCAGCCATTATGATAATTAGATTCAAGAATGAACGAAAATCAAGACAGAAAGCAAGGGTTTTCATGCAATGCCTGGCAGGAAAGTGCTTTAGAATTAGTTCTGCCTCAGTCCTATGTTGTGTTTAGTCTAACATTTGAACTATCAGGTTCAACAGTGATAACAAGCCACACTTTAACCAGCTGGACTATCATAACAGCAGCGCTTTCAGCCATTGATAAGGTGCAAAATGGTCTTGTAGGTGATATCGAGGCACCAGGCTTTTGACCTTCCTGATCTACTAAACAAAATCACTGGACTCTGCAGAAGCTCTGTGGCTCAACAACTTGATGTTTTCAACTGACCAGTTAAATTCCACACAGATTAAATATCATGGTGGCATTCTGGTGGATTAAACAAGAGGTTTTGGGCTGGGATGTTTTGGCTACCAGTGAGATTACCTGGTATGTAGTTGCCCTCTTACTCAGAGTATATAGCTGCCAAACACTCTGCACACCTGAAAACTCAATGGTGGTAAATAAAATTTGAATTTCACATTGAAGCTAAAATAGATTGAATCTTATAAACAAACTATATCTACTCTTATATTTAGAATTTCCACCTGTACTAACCCAGACTAATGAGTCAGTAACAGACAGAAACATTAAAAACGACGCCCAATAATTGAAGCATAAATGTTTCTGCAGCTAATGTTAGGACTGGCGTCAGCATGCTTTCCATCTTTACTAAATGTACCAAGCCTCCGTGCATATTGCCAAATGGAACACATGCGTTAAGGCTGGCAGAGCAAAGCAAGCATGTGCAACACTCTGACGTCAGCTCAACAAGAGGAGCTGTGAGTCATTAAGTCATGAGAACACATCGAGAGACATGCAAACACACACAAATGGCAAACTACACCGGAAAAGAGAGAATGATGGAATGAGGCTGAGTGTCCTTCTGGCCTCTTTATTGAGCCGAAGCTAGTAGGAAATCTCAGCAGTCACCTACTGTGGCTTCTTCATTTTGACTGAAATTCTGAACCACGGGAAGTGAATCATGGGCACTGTGATATTTTAAGTCTTTAAAAATTCTATCATAGTTTCTCATTTTGAAAAAATGCCAAAAACACAATGCAGTGGGACACACATTAGGGAAAGCAGTCACTGCAGCTGTGACTGAACTGAAAAGAAACAAAGACGTAAGGTGTCATTGATGGGCAGCACCCGAAACAAGGGCCAGTCAATATCATCCAACTGTGGAGCCACAGTGCCAGCAATATCAAAACTGGGTTTGCAGGAATCTGGTTTTCCTGTATTATAGATTATAAGAAAGGTTATTAAATGATAGACTGATTTACAAAGTAATATGCCACAAGCTCCATCGCATTTCTTTTTGAGCATTTAATATCCAGTGGATGTTAACATTGGACAATTTTATCAGTTTTTATTAATCATTTTATCTTAGCTCACATGTGGTACACTAAGAAAACAAAAGAAAAAGCTGTAACTGTAACAGTCATTGCCAGCAAATGGCAAAACCGTTAAAATTACAGCAGCTATTTACTTTCTTTGCCTGTACGTGATGACATCAACATGTCTACATTTGCAGGTCTGCCATGCTTCTACCACTACTTCTCTTTCCTATAGGTGGCGCACATTAGCATGTTTAAAACTGGTCTATCCGAACAAGCTCCCCCTATGGAGAATCTGCAGTCGTTCATGTTGTACTTCTACTACCCCTACCCTCGTCATCCTGTGTCTGAGCTGGTATGAATGTACGTCATTACGTCATTGGCTTACATTACACAGATCTTACCTGGGCCTGCCTAAGCGCAGTTATGACATCAAAGAGACTCATTCATCGCTTAAGGCCACTTTGGCATTGTTAAACCTGAACTGACAGCCACTGGTCCCTGCTTCTCACCGTGAAAGGCAATTAAAACCCCTTTGAATAACAGTCATTATCAGCAGTCCACATAAAGGTGCAAAAGGGCTTTAAGGGCACAAAAACTAAATTCTACAGACTACTTGGATGTTTTCGATCGTAACATTTACCAAACGACACAAAATCAAGCCGTCAATTACAGAGAAACGATTGAACACAAATTTAAAATCAGTCATCATTACGGTTGTCAGCGAGGCATGAATACCTGCTACGGTAAAACTATATTCCCTAAATGCAATGATGAAATTAATACACGTCGTCATGTCCAAGTAGCTCAAGGGCCAGTGCTAGATTTCCCTTCACAGATTCCAAGCTGTCTGCTCCCAGCATGCCAATCTGTCATGTCCTTGTTCACATCCTGCCCCTCATAGGATGCCCTGTTCCCAAGCTTAAAATGCTTCCCGATTTAGCCCAACCTGGGCTTGTCGTAAGCAATTATACACAGAGTGTGATGAATGCCAACAATGACAACATAACTTCAGCAGGAGATCCATAATCTACGTGGCACTGTCTTCATGCGCAACTCAACTTTAGCAGTGTTCAATTCCTCGGAAGGTGAGAAAATAGTTACAAACGTACAGGTTTTAACAAAGTACCCTGCTCGTTGCTTGTGTGCGTAGGTGAAGGTCAGTGCAGGTGGAGTTAGTCATGCACGGGGTCGTCCTTCGTGGGGCAGTGAGCAGGTCTCAGTAAATGAGTGTAGCAGAGGTGCTGAGGGTATATCAAATTGCACTCCGTGAGAAAGAATGCTCCCTAAGGTCATAAATCAGAGATGGGGCAGAATTTCGCGCCTTTCTACAACTCAGCAGGCCTGCTTACACTGACGTAAGTGGCACTCAATAGACTGCCACTAATGCCCAGCCTGTCATTCACACACACACTGCTGATTTACCCTAAAAGAAGTGCAAGTGTGTACCTAAAAACATACTCACAAAACAAAAGATATAATGCACTAAATCCTGTTGAATGGCAACCAATTTAACAGCACTGAAATAGAGAAATCCAGTGTAAATCCAAACATATTCTAACACTTAACCCTTGTTTTGCCGACACTAGTCTCTTTTTATTAATCAGAGTCTATATCGTTGATGTTTGTTTTACAAATGTTTAGTGTTAACACACCTCAGTGTTATGTCCAGTCCAAAGTGTAACCCCTTTGAAAGCAGAGGGCTCTTGGACTTAATAGTTTTATTGTCCTTCACTAAAGTAATAAATTATTCCTGAACAAATTCCTGCTGGTAAAATAAATATCATAAACTGGGAATAAGTATCAACAGAAGGGTTCTGTTTTGGATCAATATGAAAGGACAACTAACCCAGGAAAACAAGATGTGGACCATAAATCTGAACGCAATTTCCTTGGCAGACCAACCAAAATGAGGAGCCCCACAAAAAACACAAGCAAGATGTCCAGCAAATAATTCATGACGGCCTGTGCAAGCATTTGTCAATTGCATTGAGACAGACACCAATAACTGTTTAGCCCTGTTAACTGCCCTTGTGTTGTTAGGTCATGCAAAAATAAACACAGGAGACACAGCAATGGCTGGTTTTAAACCTAATGTTCACACTAAATTAGAGGTGTATAATGAAAAAACACTTTCTCAGTCTAGTCTTAATCAGTGCAAATCATGACAGAAATTAAAACACCAAGTGAACTTTAATAGGAAAACTTTCTTAGTGAAGAGAAAGCAAACAAATGAGTGTGATAAGAAGCTTCTTGGAGTCTGTTTGTGTGTCTTAGTATGTGTGTGCACGTGCTTACGGGAGTTCCTGTGCGTAAGAAGCTTAAGTGTGCTCACGTAAACAACAAATGTGCAATGATGGTCAAGAGAGCCTGTGTGGCCAACTTGCTTAGAGCCTGCAAGGATCATGCTCTAATTTGTACAGTAACAGGAAACAACATGTTGGCGGACTTAGAACAACTGAGCAATCACTGAACTACAAAATCCTCCACTTTACACATAACACAAACAAACCAAAGTTCTCCCTTTATAACGATACTTGCTGTGCATTCGTGAATACATGTTAACAGCTTAAGGCAGAAAAGTTGAATCGGTCCCAATTTCCTAAAAAAAAATCTGCCCTGAAGCTTTTAAACAGGATGTTGGAGATATTGTGTGGTGTTTGATTTCTTCCTCTGCTCAGCCAGCACCCTCCATCATTCCAGTGGCCCCAGTGACACTCCCTTTCCAGCCCCAGCCCTATCTGCTCACAACAGGAAATCATGACTCCTTAAAGCCCATCCTGGACTAATCCCGGCGAGAAACCAAACAATGCATAACAATCTTCAAAAATAAGCATCTTCTAAAGCTCTTCATAAATAATTATTTTCTTCTTCCTCAGTTCCATATCAATAACTGACTTTACTGACTTTTGACTGCTACTGTGTACAAGCGGCAGATTTCGTTTCTTTGAACTGTAATTATGAATTTGAATATGAAAAGTAACCTTTAAAATCAGATCTGCTGGAGAGCAGGTTAATGTTCATGAACTACATGCTGCACTTTAGGATATCCCTAAAAATGTTTTCTTACATTATGTTTGCTTAATTATCATTAAATATATGCTAATAAAACAAAACATTATTTTAATAATGACTATAATGCTGCTGCATAATGGATGAATCAAGATTACACTTGTGTATTAGGGTGTGTTGCTCCCCATGATGTGGTGGCCACTGGAGCAGTAGAAAACAAATCCAGCAGCAGTCAGAGGCCTTTAGGACTAGGCTTGTAGACGTAGTGGGGCTGAGAGGACTCTTATCCACAGCCTCCCGATCCCCACTATCAGGTTATCCCAGTGGGGTTTGCCTGATAACACAGCCTTGCTGATAACAGTAGCCTAGGTCCTGGACTACTCTGGACCATGCTAACACCGTTAGCTACCTCATTACTCCACTGGCTACTGGCCTATCACAAGCCCAGTGGCACCTTACCAGCTACGAACCCCCGGCAATCACTACTGTCTTACAGCCAACAAGGGAATCATCACAGACTGCTGTCTGCAGGAGCCAGACCCTCCATTTGGCATATTGAAAGGAGAGGACAGTTTTTCTCCACAAACTGTTTGAAAAACACAGATTGCTGTTTGTCTTGAGAGCCTGTGCTTCACAAAGATTATGACAACAATCAATGAAAAAAGTCAAGAGTACTTAAGTGTTTGTAAAGAAAGGAGTTGCTAACATTTCACTTCTCTAGCCAACCTCTGAACTTACTTTCTTTTTTTCTTTATTGCTAACCAACATTTCATCCAAGAGTTTTCGTGTTTGGAGACATTTAAGTGCATTTAAGTTATCTTCAGTCAACTCAATTATGTAAATTATGATTTAATGCACGAATCACAGTATCAACCAAACTTCATTAAAAAAAATGCAATAATGACTTTTGCACTATTCTTATTTTTCTACTGGATGAAATGTGAACATTTTTGTAAACAAGAGAAAAAATACATACTATATAATATACTGAACACTTTTAACTGTTTCCATAAAATGTTATTGTCATACTACCATACTGTCATACTTATATTTGTGTGTTTAAAGTAAAATGAGGACTAAACTTTGCAGTCTGTCCAGCTGAATTCAAGCTTTGCATGGCTCACCCTTTTGAAATAAAATGTGTGATTATGGTTTATTGAGCAGTTTCTGTCACGAGTGATAGCTTATCTTAATGGAGTGACCAATTCACATTATTTTAATATCTTTGTACATCTTTGGAAATAGCTTGTCCCTGAAAAACTAATAGCTTGGTTAATTTAGTATGCTGGCTCCCGTGTCTATATCATTTCTCAGAATCAGGCATTAACTAAGCAGTAAGAGTGGATCCATGAAAATACATCTTGCAAATATACTGTCATAGCCAGATGTGTTGTTGCCAAGTATGTCGTCAAACGAGTTAGCAGGTATGAAGCTAGAACTGTTAGAAGTAGTAGTTACAGATTCCAAAGCTGGAGCTTCAAGGCTGATGGAAAATCTGTGTCAAACCAAAACAAGTGGTTGGATACATTGTTATTGTTCCTATAGCAGTTCACTGCAGCTTTGCAAGGTTTACATGTTGTTGAAAGTTTTGTTTTTCAAAAGGCAAGCTGAGGCCACTCTTTACAGCATTGAACGTCTCCTGGTTGCTCTCTTGGTCTGTCATGCTTGTTTGTGAAATACAGCATCTGTTATTTAGTTTCCACCTACTTCTTGAAGAAACAGACCCAGAGACACAGATAAATCCTAATTCTAAATCTGTATGTACGCCTTCCTACCAGCGTCTGGATGAATCAACAAGCAAACTTATTAAATGCAGGCCCCATTCTCGAATGTAATACCAAGCAACAATGATTTTGACAAAAATAAATACGACATGCTATGGATTGCGATGGGTTACCTGTTTCACATTCTTGCAAGTTAGTTTTCATATCCTACTGATATTAGTGGAAATCAATGGTGTCTCGAGCATATGACAAACGCATTCTTCAGTCTAAAAACTTGCAACACATGTTTTACGAGTGGTGCCAGCCACATTCAACATTTAGCTGTGTGGCATTGCTCTCTTTATAAGAAAACAATGGCCCAGCAGGCACACAGTGGTTTTGTCATCGTGTGTTGTCAGCTGAAGCTTTTATCATACACTCCTCTGTCAGAAATGGGTATTTGCATGTGTATGTGCATACTGCATATTACAATGTACTGTAGTATTTGTACGAGTGTATGTGTGTGCATGTCTGCGGGTATATGTCTGCGGACGTGTATATTTTCCTCTTTTGCCCTTAGGGTAGGTGGGTAATTAGGGTGAAGATGAGAATAGGGGGATGAGTTATATTTGTAAAATCTACTCAAAAACAGTGCACATCATATCAACTGTTTTGCAGCTACATGTAAATATATTCATACTCCTTAGTTGGAAAAATATATATATAATTAATGGTATATTTATAAAGAACTAATAAATGAATTCATAGAGAATTAAAGAGCCAATCTAAAAAGAAGAATTTTACCACTTGAATAATCCAAGGGGAAACCTAACAGATTTGGGAGAATCCTTCATTACAGTGTACATATAAACCTTCTTTAGATACAAAAACGACGTCAGTTTTACAGTGTAGAGAAAAATGACAGGTTAAGAGTAATATTTTATGCCTCACCTGGTTCCTCCAAAGAGGATGATTCGATCTCCAACCATACAACAGCACTGCCGTCTCCGCGGACATGGGCCTTTCCCCTTCGGTTCTACCTTATTCCAGGAGAAAGCTTCTGTAATGTGTACATACAAGACCAGAGTAAAGTTGAGATATCAATATTTAGACATAATGATGGAAAAAGAAGAAGAAAATAGATGTACATTCCCCACGCTGGCTTCTTTCGAGATGGAAGACTTTCAGTAAAACATCCTTGCTTTAAATAGCGCAACACGGGAATCTTTACCACAACATGTTTTGATCTGTGTGGACGACATCATAACAGATATACAAACTTTCAGCCACTTAAAAGTTACATAAACCTACTAGTGCTTCCCATTATGCCTGCAGTTCATTCAGCTTCCTGCTATATTTAACCACAAACACAAGGCCCAGGGATAAGGGAATGAAAAGGAGTGATGAAAGCAAGAAAACAACTTCTAACCTTCATTTGAACACAAAACTTTACATTTCAGAAATAGAACCAAATCCTCTCTTGTGCTCTGCTGAAGTGCAATATGAGTGACGATGTTGAAGCTCTCTCAGTTGTTCCATATAAGGATGAACTGTGGAGTCTCACACTCTCAGAGCCAACAGCATCATTGCATCTCTATAGCAACAGGCCATTCAGACGCTGTTGGATAATTAGGACTATAACTGAGGTGCTGCCATCTAGTGGACAGCAAAGCTTAAACTTGATTGTTTAAACGGTTAACAGCCGATCTCAGGTTCACCCCGTTCAAGCCTCTCCAGCTGGATACAAACGATCATAATTAGTTCTTCATCCATAAATATCCTGTGATGAGCTATAAACAGGAAAGGTTAAAGATCGGTAGGGCTAACAGGCAGGAGCTGGGAGAAAACAGTCCACAGTCCAAGTTTATTTTTAATAAATAATGCATTGGACTAGTTTAAGGTGCTGTATTCATAACTTTAATTTTGTCCATAATACGGAGGCAATCATAATACAAAGGTAATCTATGTATAGTGCTAGTTTAACACCATATAGGACACCACCTGGACAATGAATATACCCCATGTACATCATAGCTCAAGCATTGCTGTCATAGCTATGGTGCTCCAGCTATGACAACAATGCTTTGTTTAGGGGCGGCTGTGGCTCAGGAGGTAGACCAGGTCGTCCACTAATGTCTGGGTTCCACATGTCGAAGTGTCCTTGGGCAAGACACTGAACACTAAACCACTGAACCATAAGTTGCTCTTGATGGACATGGCAGCTCTGTTGCCATCGGTGCGTGAATGTGTGTGCGAAAGAGAGAGGCCATTTGTAAAGCGCTTTGTCCGTTAATGTAGAAAAGAGCTATAGAAGTGCAATCCATTTACCATTGTTTGGAACAAGAGCACAAGGTTTCTTCCGGAAAACTGACTTGAGAATCAATCTGGCAACATTTGTATGACCAGACAAAGCCTCCAGAGACTGACTTATTGTCAGTTTTTCATCCGTGTGTTTCTGGCATCTGTATTTCACACTCTGCACAGTGAACAGGGAGCAGCCAGCCACTATCACGAGACTGACATTGATGCAATAAGGGAGGAGAGGATTGTCTACATGGCTCTCTACAGAAGAGTGAGGAGGAAAGTGGGTCAACACAAGCTAGCACTGCAAGCCCTGCATTTCCTCTATAGAGGTAAACAGTCATCAATGCAGGTAAATCAAAAACAAAATTACTGTGCACTAAGCAAAGAAACGCTACCAGGAATGACACAATTAGCAGCAGTGCTTTACAGCAACATACAACACATTTTCCCAATGTGGCATAAATAAATGGTGAATCACCTGGATTGAATTTCCAGAGGTCATTGAAGTGCCGGTCCAGACGGGCATTGTATCCTCCAAATATATACAGCTCTCCATTGTAGGAAACTAAACACAGAAAGGAAAACAAAAAAATAAGCCAATTTTTATAGTCCATCACGCAGATCAATGACATTTACAGCACAGTAAATGGGACCATGTGAACCAGTTAAAGTAGCTGGATTGTGTATTGAATGTGGGCAAAAAATGCAATCTTAGATGCAGAATGAAAAACTCCCACTACACAATAAAAACAATAAAAAAACAAACCATGCTTGAAAATGAAACAGGGAAAGGTCACAGTGGAAGATTACTGCAGTTCGTACACAAATTAATCATTACAGTAAGAAAACTTGAAAATGATTCCACAAGTTCAAGTTCTTCCTCTTAAAAACATATTATTTTAGACTATTCAAACTAAGAGAACCATATGTTAGTTTAATGACAATTGCCAGATCATTAACCCAAGTTAAAAGGATGAGAAATTTCCTAACACCCAGAATTTATTCAGAAATGTGTACATCGGCTGCCCCCCAACAAACAACACTGTCAGTCATTGTTACTCTCCATATAGTCTTATTGTGAAAAAAAATCTCCTATTGAGCTATTGTCGCTCACAATTCTCATTCCAAAATGAATTATCGTATTTGAGAATACTTTGAAACTAAATTAATTTAGGATACTGGTCTACTAAAACACAATGTAAGCATTTAAAAGTGATGCACATAAATTTGTTCATCATATAGATTTTATGTGTGTGTGTTTGTGACTTACAGGCTGAGTGACTTCTGCGTCCCTCTGGCAATGGCTGTGTTGAAGGGGTGCTCAGCCAGCAGTTGGTCTCTGTGTCGAACACTTTGATCTTGTTGCAGTAGATCTCGTTGTTGGAGTGGAAGGGCCCAAAGCGGTCAGCTCGCCCTCCAAACACGAACATCTTTGTCCCGATGATTGTGGCTGAGTGGAAGTCCCTCCAGCGTGCTGGAGTGCCCTGTGAAGAGAAGACCAGCAGATGATGCTGTGACTGTTCTACTTTTACACTCCATAAAGTTTCAGCGGAGAGACAGAACATAAAGCAGTCTACTTAAGACAGATAGCAAGGACGTTGGATACTTACTGCATTCTTGCATAACTGGAACTACAACTCATAAACTAGTTTTAGTCCAAAACTCTCAGATGTCTCCAAACTTTCTATGCTCATCATAACCCCGGGTATTAAAGCTTCATCTTCACACTGGAAAGACGCAGCTTCTTAACCAGCAACTTTAGGTAAACAGTGCCATCTAATGGACCAAGGTACCAACTACAAAGGCACACTAAATCCAAACCACTTTTTAGGCACCACCAGCTTTTCAAAAATGTATGTACAGTAATAGGGACAGTGTATAAAATTTAGTGGCAGCCAATCTCAGAATAATAATGCAGCTGATACTGTCTGTGGTTACTAGAAAACCATGAATAAAAAACAAATATACAATAGTGAAATGTGATCCTTTTTCCACTGAATGAAACTGCCTAACAAAGGCAAGCCTCTACTCCCTTTGCATTTAGCTGGCCTATAGCCACAGTTAAGCCTTTCACATGCCCTCCTTTCCAGAATGTGCTGCCATTGTTTTCCACAAATCTTGTGCAGGCTAGCAGGCTCTTTAACTTGCATTATAAATAGAGTGGGAGAAAAATTAAAACTAGTAAAAAATATATATATATATACAAAATTTTAAATTTGTACAAATTAAATTAAAATGACCAGCTTAATTAAAATAGTACAACTAACTGTAAATATTTAAAATCATCTAGTGCTGAATCTAGGAAAAACAAGACTTGAGAGAATACCAGACTTGTGAAAACTTGTATGAGCGCAATAACAAACACAATGTATTTAAAACAAAGTCAGCTTTACAGAAAACAGGTTTTGAGTGTTGCACAGCAGGTAGTTTTGTTTTCCAAAAGGAATGCAAGTCTTACAACATGTAGAAAAAATGTATTATTCAGTCACATGCACAACTAAATCTGTAAGCACTACACTGTAATCTCCTTGGTGACAAAATGAACTAAAACTGGTGGAGTAAGTCCTTCCTCCAGCAGTCCCTAGTTCACCCAAGGGACTGGTGTCTATGTCTAAAATATACTTTACAAGAGTTTATCACATGAGCAGGTTGACTACACAGAAACACAAATGGTATTTCCCAAAAGGGGAGTGTATATAATCCTCTGTGAGGCTTCTGTACTTGGCCACCAACCAGGGAGCTGCATTACATTGCAGTGCCTTTGTATCCAGCCAATCTGACCACTGAGCACTTGTGTAGCAGTGCTGCCAACCCCAGTAATAACCGATGGTTTGTTGATTTCCAACAGCGCTTTGAATGTAACCGAGCATGTTGCCAGCCCATTCTTTCCATCTTTGCGTTTCTTTGAGTGAGTGCTTTGTGTCCATTTTTATTTGGACATGAACAGTCAATGCAAGACATTCTCATTTACGAAGAATTAACAACTGGTGGTTTTAACTCACTCTGGCATTAATTAATGACCACACCATGGTGGTGGTGTCCAGCTTGTGGATGTCATTGGAGAAGCAGTCAGCCTAAAAAACAGCAGAAGAGATGAATTAAATTGTGTTTTAATGTTCAGAGAGCAAGACTCACAGTGAAGAGTGATGAAGACTCACCAGCTGTTCATATCCTCCAAATATATACATTGCCTTCCCGAGGACGCAGGCTGAGTGGCCATCCCTTGCCCCTGGAACAGTCCCCGAAATCTTGGGTGTGAACCATCTGTGGGTGTCTATGAAATAGAACAGTTTATATTAACTCTTAAGCACCCTTGCGAGGGACCTAACCTCTCATTTTACAGTACTGACAGAACACTTGAGTCATGTGCAATAGAAAACCATCACACATATAAGCAGGTGTTACAGCTCCCTGACGTAAAAACAATTTTCTCTCCCTTTTGCTATCACGACCTGAACATCAAACAGGTGCATCTCAAAGGAAAATACAGCCTGAAACCATCACTCAACAGCGTGAGTCAGATGCAGGTCTACTTACTGATATCAAAGGCATAAAGCACATTGCAGGCCCCCTCTGTGTCATTACGCCCACCCCAGAGGTAGATAATATCATCCAGCAGCACAGCTGTGTGGCCATAACGCATATATGGCACTTCACGGGCACGTTCATGTCCTCCTGTCCTCACTGGAGGCAACTTCATCCAGCGCAAAGACACTGAGGTACAAAACAGTCAAGAAAGGCACATTTACTCAATACATAGTTGAAAAGTAACTCTCTTATGACATTTTGTTTATGTATGTTTTATAAAATGACAACCTTCTGAACACAGGAACATTTTAAGAAAATATACTGACAATATGTACTTAAGACAAGCCTCAATGCCAAAGTAAATATAACTACACTAACATAACGCAGTACAATGGTAACCTAATTTTCAGATAGTCAAGTTCAAGATATGTTTTTAAAAAATTAAAAGCAGCAATAACAATTAGTGAAACAATCGCGAGATACATATGCAAGAGATGTACATTTGAAACTCAAAATAAAAATCAGCTGTCTGCGTTTCTTTTAACCTACTGCATAATATGACAAGATGTAACATAATGTGAAACATCTTGCTGAAATCCACACTGCTTATTTGCAAGTTCACTTTTTACTAAATTTGAGAGGCTCAGCAAAGAGGAAGAGTAAAGTGAGACAAGTAAAGAAAAACTGGGGAAAAAATCAAAGCACTTTAAAAGACAACAGGCTCTGCTGTAAAACAGACATCAAAGAGAAGGAGCACAAAACAAGTGACAAGATAAAATACTGAGACAATAGCTAAGGTGGTCACGTTTCCATTTCAATGAACTAAAGGCATCTTTATCAAGGTTTGGCACAGCAACAGCAGGTAGGCTCAAGCTACTTTAGGAAGTTGTAAAACCCTAAAGCAGGTGGCTGACCACACAGAAGAAAGAAATATATAAAATGGGTTACGAGAAAGAAAAGGTAACAGTTTCATAAAACCTAGAGCTGCACATTTAAGAAAAAACACCTGTGTTTGTGAGATAGCAACGGAAAAACAACTAACAGAAAATGTCACAAACCGCAATGGAAAGCTTGGGTTTTAATTGCCAGCTGTAATGAGCTACCGTTAAAGTGGTGGAGGTTCAACAAACTCTGAAACACTCTCTTATCCTTACTTCAGAATTTGAAAAACAAATACGTGCCTGCTTCATTACAGATAACATATAGGGCATACAATGAGAATATCTTTTCACCTACTTATGAAACAAATAATTTGAGTACAAACAGAAACCTACTGTAGATAAGTATGAACTTAAGCCATTTTACGCAGATGTATATAATGGGGTTCCCGTGTGGTCCTGGTGTAAAATTCAAATAATTTTCATTGACAAGTCACAGTGTTCTTGAGAACTGAAAATTATATTCTTTTTTGTATTGTATTCTGATGTTGTTTTTCAGATCATAAAACTGCAAATGAATGAACAACCACATTCTCACGACGGCTGCACTCACTGTCAAGACAAACACCTGAAAACGAATGCCTAAAAATCCACAACCAATGGGATCCCTCTATGTATATGTGTATTCACCACCTACCTGTGTTGAAGACATGCACATCAATCTGACGGAGTGTCTCGTAGTCCTCCCCGGAGCAGTAGCCTCCAAAGGAGTACACCTTGTGCCCCACCGCCACAGCAGCATGGTTGACTCTCCGCGGCCCTCCTTCTAGGTGCACCGACCAGCGCAACATTCCACGCGCAAGCACCTCCGTGACTGCGAGTCCTTAGACCATCACTTTGTCCCCTGCTTGGATCCCATCAAGCCAACACCACTGAAACCTGTGATCACAACAACAAGAGGAGTAGTACTCTGCATAGGAGAGAAGTGAGGCAAACGAGGAGGGGCAATCAAGGAGAACACAAAGGGAAACTATTTGTCCTCCTGGGCAAAGACTTGCTCAGCTTTGCTGGTGCTGACAGGCTCACAAGCCCCCGTATTATCTAAGCTGGGAGGGTATTTTAAGAAGTGATTAGACCTACACCTACCACTCCTCTTTCTTTCTGTTCACTCTCATCCCTGTACCCTCCCCCTGCACTACAAATATTTTAAATATAGAATCATATAAATAAATATGCACCCCTTTTGGGCAATATCATATCAATAAAAATGATATCTCAATATCATTACACACAACCTGCTTCAGTAACCTTTCAACAACAGTTAAATCCTATTAAGTTACTGCAGTGTTTTAGAGTGAGTTTGCTTCTTCTTATTGAAAAGAGAGCAACAATGACATTTTGTGATTTGGCTATCTTGGCAGTTGGGTTTGCATGACTCGACAGTCATGCAAATCAAATATGTTCAATGAAAACAAAGCACACCAAAGGAAAGCATCTGTAAAAAGATCTGCAGCTTTTAAATAGTTGAATGGCAGCTTGTAATTTCACAGTACTTCCAGAGACAGCTTCCAACTTTAAATAACAAAACATTAACAGCAAAAAGTCAAAATTAGCAGGTTAATATTCACTCACTTCCTGTGTGTGTTGCAGAAAAAGGCTGCAACTTCTGAAAAACAAGTGAACCTGCCTCTTGCTAAACCCTACGTGCCCCTGCTTATTCTGTCCCAATGACTCACTTTCTCACTGACCTCCAACCTTTGTTTGCTCTTAAAAATAAACCCCCAGAAGACCATTTCACATAGACCTTTCTATTTCAAGCCCACACATCTCTGAGGAGCAACACAGGCCAGATCTAGGCAACAGGCAAATGTGAGTCTTAACTTTATTAGTTAGTCTATTGTCTACTACTTTACCATTGTTCTGGGGCATACTGTAAAAGCTGCCATGAGAGCTCAAGACCCCACCTGGGGTAAAGTGGTTCCTCAAAATGCAAATACTATTGCCTTACATTTGCTGCAGTAAACCGGGCTCCAGCAGTTTTCCCTGCAAAAAATTAAACAGCACTTTTCGCAAATGTCATCCTGAGTCTTTCTCCTGTAGATTTTAGGAACAGGGACATCTTTGTGAGAGCTGAGCCGGGTGGAGAGCAGTTTCTACACCCTCCTGACCCACTGAACAGGTTATTGTTGATATCAGATGACTAGTCATGGCACTGACCACTTAAAAACACCACAGTAGCTCTGTAGAGACTGGCACTCGTTTAACACTCAGGAAAATCGATGTATATTACTGCACATGTCTCGGCTGGCCATGTATATAGTGGACGGACAGATCGTTGATCGATAAAGCTAATCTAGACCCGGTGACATTGAGCTGCAACACCGTTACTAACAGTCCAGTCAACGCCTCATACACTTGCTAGCCGACGTTAGCTACCAGACAGGAATAACACACGCCTGTGAGGGACAGCCACTACCCGCCAGGGTCGCTTGTCTCACAGCATCAACTTGAACAACAACAGTGTAACAAAAATAGGGTTGCTGTATCCAGCTGTTTGATAGCCAACTGTCCAGGGGGAGAAGCTGCTGCTAGCTAGGCTAAAGCTAATCTGTAGAAGCTACCTAATTTAGCTGTTAGCTAGCTAACGTGAACTGAATAAAATCGACCAGCAAGAGTGAACACAGCGGCGTTTCTTTACAACCCTGGCAAAATGGTTAGGTAACAGACAATAATATCAACAGAGGAATAAAATGTGGCTACCTGCAGGTCGAGTCGGCTGTGGTTAACTGGTGTTTGGACAGTGCTATCCACTGGGAGCCCCTACCGACTCCCTCGTGACGTGTTGGGAGGAGAAGCGTCCGCTCGCGCCCCCTGTCGGCTGTTTTCATCCTGGAGAAAACCCTCATTCATTTTCACACTGTGACAGCACCCTGTGTGGGAACTTCTCATTTTTAACCCAAAAACTACAGTTTACTCTCAGCACTGTCAGCTGAAATACAGGTTAGTGTGAATTGTTAGACGCTTTCTATTGAGGGATTCTTCACATTCCCCAAAGGAAAGATAACCTCCCTTTTTCAAGCTGCATGGCCAGATTAACCTGTTAGAGGGGCCTGGGCACAAAGGTTTTTGTTGGCTATTGACTCCCATCTCCCACTCTCTGTGTATTGTATATGTAGGCATACCTGTTTACTCAGAGTTTCCATTAGGCACGGTGCAAACAGCCGACTACACATGACAGCAGCTTCATTATAAGCCCAGAAATTCAGACACCAGCCTGTGATGAAAGAGCACTAACCGGCCCCAGGTTTGACAAGTTTGTGCTTCTTTGATTTAACACAGAAATATGCACCATGTGAGCACAAATATAAGCGAACACGATGATGATCAGACACGGGCCCTCTCTACAAGACAGGGCCAAAAGATTAGCTAATAAAGCAGGACCCAGTTTAATTAATATTGTATTTTAGTGGTGAAACTTCCCTAACAATTTTGCAATAATTCCTTTTCACAACAACATCTTGACTAATCACTAGGAAAAGCACAGGTGTAAATAATAAAGTGAATGATTTCAGGGTCCTGGTATCGTACTGGCTCACTGTCACACTGTCATGGCTTACTAGGACACTTGAATAGAATGGAGCTATTGTTAACATTGTTAGTAAAACCTGTGCTTTTCCTGCTATTCCTACTGCAGACATTTGTCTGCTGAGAAAATGGCCTTACAAAAACAGTTGACACAAAGTGAACCTGGGATTTTCTCCATATTGCCCAGGGGGAACTATGGAGTTCAACATGGTGGTTCCCAACCTGGGTGTCAGGATGCCCCATGCGCTCACAATATAAGTCTGAGGTGTTAAAGATGATTAAAAGGAAAAGAAAGAATAAAATATATATTTCAGTTACACAAAACTATGCTTATTTTTCTATGATTTGCCTCCATTTTTTCATTTTTCTTCTTGTGACATACTAGGTATTTTCACCTCCTCAGGCCTCTAAAAATCCTTCAAATTAAACAATCTCAAAAGGAAAAATAATTTTCTGGTTAAACTCCTTACAACTCACATCCACATTAAGGCCCTAATCTGTGATCAGGGGTCACGAGTAGATATTGCTGCATTTTAAGGGGTCACAAGTCGAACAGGTTGGGAACCACTGTTTTAACAGAGTTAGTGAAGGCAGATGATGGAGCAAGCTGATGAAACTTCCATCCCCATTGTTTACATTGTAGTAACCCATGTGACTGTTTCTGTCACACACACACTAACATAATTGCAGCAGTAGATGGCGCTGTCACACACGTTTTGCATTGCTTGTGAGGTCAGCAGGCTATCACAGACCCAAACACATGGACTCCCTCCCAAAAGGTTTTTAAGAACATGATCCCTACCCTAGAATTACTGGTCAGATAATGTGGACAGACGATCCAGCTGGTCTGGTTGAGGTGCACTTGGGCCACGCACTTAAGAATCTGATACTCTGTGTGTTGGCTGCTTGCATGACAGCCATTCATGATGACTTGCAGAGGACAGTGGTCAGTTACCAAGCCTCATCCCTGGAGCACTCAGTGTTTTAGTGTCAAGTTGTTTAATAAGCCTAACAACCTCAGCGTATTGCAGTGTAAGATTGTGGTCAAATTGGGAATGAATTGTTATGAACTTGTGTTTGATATAAAGAAAAGTCCTTCATCTTGCAAGCACTGCTTCCAGCTCAATGCTGTCAATAAATAAGAATGTGCTCTTGGGCAGCTTGCCTGGCTTGGAGAACAAAATAGCCTTCGCCTGAGGTTCATATGAGCATGACTGACCTAATCCCACTGTAACTGAAGTCCAGGTGATGGGGCCAAGGATGAATGTGAACAACTCTGGTGGAACTTGCTATTTTGCAGTATGTGAGGCCTATCCCATATAGTACACTTTACTGGAACCCCTTAAACAGCCTGTTTCACACGTCTAGACTGTAAATTTGACACATCATGCAACTTGATTTTGCTACCTAACTTTTAAAAGCATTGAATTACAAAGGTTTAGTGTGATCAACTTGGTTCCAAGAGGGCAGGCTGAAGTGAAAGTAGAGCCTTGTAAAAGGATTATGGTGCTGAGGAGCCATGTTACAGCTGCCATGGATCTGCCCGTATCACTGCCCAGGTCTGGTCCACTTAGGAGGGGCTCTGATTGATTCATTGTGTGTAGGAATTCCAACACCATGCCAGCTGCACGTCACGCACAATGGTGAGATTGTGCCTGGGGCTGCCCAAACGACAGCTGCCCTTGGAGCTCTGATGGGTGATTACAGACCACAGACAGACACACGCTGAAAAATAGGTTACGGTACATTGTAGGTGCAGTACATTCTAAAATTATTATCACTCCAAAAGTGAAATCATCTAGAGCTTTGTAGTTTGTTGCTTTTGTCGAATCACTACAGATGAAATGTTGTCAGTTCAATAAAAATCCAGTTTCCAGAAGTCTTGTGTTCTTTATCTCGACCTATTAGATGCAGATGAAAAATCTTAAATTAATTCTGACAGTCTGAACTGTAGATCCCAAAGGCTGTCCACTCAGCAGTCCTTTCTCGTACTCTGTTACGCAATTGCAGCTACAGTATGATGTTATTGTCTGGAAGTGGACCCAGGAATTTCTGGAAATGGCTTGGATAAGTTTATTTAAATGATCACATGTCTGCGACACAGGATGTTATTTGGGGTAATTGTTTTGTTTTTGTGCTAGTACTTGAAACACCATATTGCCTAATGATATATAATACACCAATATTATACTGAGGCACGCATACACCTTCTGCCTGGCCTCAATCTATAATACTGGAAATATTCTACCTGTTTACCAACAAAGAGAAAAGCTGGTGGTTCATTCCTGAAAAATAACACTCACAACTGCCATTATTTAGTTATTCCAGTAGCTTTAGAGATTTTTCTCTTGCCTCACCTCTCTTTACAGAGGTGATATGTGTAAATAGTAGTTGCAAAAAGAGAGTTTCTCATCATCACACAGGAACAGAGAGTCCAGCCCAGTGAAAGTCTCCATAATCCCTTGCAGTTACGCCCAGTCTGTCCGGCCTGAAAGTCAGGCCTGCCATCCCACCTGTCAGCATTTGCACAGATTGCGTCACCCATCTGACCCTGCTGAGCCACTCTTTGACACATTTGCTTAGTGGTGTGTTTTACAAACTTTATAGCCAACACATGTGGTGCCTGTCTGTTGTTATGCCTTGACATAGCGAACAGAAGTCGACCAACTGCAGCATAGCTCTGCAAGTCAACAACAACTGCTAAAACCAACTGTTGTTCGGTATTCTTGGGCAGGCCCAGTGATGGAAGAGCTTTGCAATGCTTTGTGGCGGAGAAAAACACAGCCTCTACTTAGAAATGGCTCATTTGGTTAACCTTTTTCTTTACCATGGCTCATAAAAATTCTAAGTGTGCTGTTATTATGAACAGTAAAACCAACTCCGTGCAAAATAAACCAATAAATGAAAGGAAAGGGAAAGAAATGTTTGTTGGTGTTGACTTGAAAAACAAGTACTGTAATAGTCTAAAAAAATGTCTTTTTCATGTTTTACACTATAATTGACATACTCCTGAAGTCCTTCCACAGTATTTCATAGGCCCAAAGTATGGTAAAGCAGTGTTGCTGTAGAGCACAGTCATGGTATTGTTGTGGCAATTGCCTCAAAAAAATCTTTAAAGTCTTTACTGTCATAATATCAAATGCTACTACAAAAAAGTGCATTTACCAGCTAAGGTCAGTGCATTACTACATCATGCAGAGATATTCCCCGGATGTTTTAACGTACTGATTTGACTTCCGCTATAGCTGGATTAGGTCAACAGCATTAAGCAGTCCAGAATGATGTCATAGAGCATGATCTAATTCTGTGGCCAGATGATTGAATCATACATTTTCCTTTAATTTGGGGGTTATTAAATGAACAGAGCTCCTCTCTGTGAGTTTCTAAAAAAGACGATTGGTATTCGCCTTAGGTCATTTTCTCGCTTATGGTTCATTTGAATTGCTCTGAATTAGGAGTAAAATTAGTACTTTGTAGCAGCTTTTTATTGGTCAGGCGATGTTTCCAATTACCAATTAACCAACAAGCCATACTTTATAAGCAAAGTCATGTGGCCGTGCAGGGAGGCCGTCCGCTTATTGGATAAAGCTTAAAATCCTAAACAGATGAGTGATTTAATAGAGTATTATCATTTCCACTCTGGCCATAAAAACATGTGGGTCACCTCTGACTTGCTTTTTGAAGGGAGGCTAAAAAACATATAATACAGAATCTGTTTGGGAATCAATCAAGAATTATATCGCGGTTGTGATCTGAGTGCAATTTGGTGAAGTACAAACTTTAACACAAAGTTGAGTGTTTGCTAAGCTTCATTAAAACTGCAGTTCTGTGGCTTGTTCTTTGTTTTCTCCCATTAGACCGACCGGGAAGCAGTTTTTTTTTGTGTGTGTGTGTGTCTTTGTGGTGATTTTGTTTGTTTGTTTGTGGCTCTCTCACCTCCACAAATAAAACCAAATTAAGGGTAGGAAATGCTCCTGGTTTCAGTTCAACTGCACAACATAGCACAGGTGTGAAAGTGCACTTTAAGCCTCTGTAATCCCACTTGAAGGCTGGAAAGGTTGTTTGCCTGCATGTCTGCCATCTGCATCGTTACGCTCCGTTCTCCCACAACAGTTTTGATCTGTTTGATTGTTGTGTTATTGTGTTATCGGCGCAGCTTAGCTTCTTTTTTGTTTGCGTGATAGTGATACTGATATTTATTATCATACGCAGAGGGATATAATAATTACCATTCCACAGGGTCTTTCAGATTGACTGCAACAGGACACACAACCAGCAGCAAAAAGTATTTCCATCTGAAACACTTTAATCATGTGGCTTACTTTCTATTTTTGCCCCAAGAGAGCCCCACCTCACCCCTCCCTCCCCCACACAGTTGGGACAGTTGTTTCCTAGATTGCACAACACCTGTTTTAAACCCAATTGTTATCCCACGCCCTATCTGGAGACACTTGCACCTGCCCCTGTCATCCCCATGTGATGCTTGAATAAAGTTTGATGCTCTGCGTTCTTTATTGTCATCCATGAATATATCTGTAACCTGGAATGTGCAAAGCATTGTTCAGTCACATGCAATCTCTTTAAAGACATGTGTGCAACCATCTATGCCAAAACAGACAGCAGTCTGGGTTATTCTACTGTTGAATAGGACTTTGTGAGCACCGATACCCAGCAATGGGAACAATTTCTGCTTTGTCACTGGTTGCTCTGCAGGGAGGTAAAGGTTATCTGAAAGTAAAATGCCCACCATGAAATGCTTCATGAAACTACAAAGTGAGCCTCTAAATTTTGTCTTTTGATACCACCACAAATATTCATGCTCACAAATAGTGACTGAACTGAACTGAATTATATAATGTCTGCTTAAAATTCCTTTTTCCTTTTTATTGCCATTCTCCTCATGGAGACAAATAATGTTTTGTCGCTCAGTTCTATTTGTAAAAATATACCCAGGGTGTTTGTTACAGTGTCAGCTGAATTTATCATCAACAAGCCATGCATAGCTCAGGCTGGTGTCAGCAATGAGCTCATCCATTCCACTAACAGGAGGTGACATGAATGAGGCAAACAATAACGCGGAACTTTCAGGTGGGTCCAGCTCATTATGTAAAGCCCTCGAGGCCACCTTGTATCCCAAAATCCCATTCGCCTGTCCTGTATTGAATCCAGACTCTTTGAGGTGAAGTATAATGATGCCTTCATAGTGAGATAAAACGAGTGTTGACCCCTCTGTGTTTCAAAAAAGGTTAAAGAACATCTGTGAAAGTTTTTCCAAGCTGTCTGTGTATTTATTGGTATTTTCTTATTTACCTCCAATTAGAAAATGACAGAGGAGGATTACCTCAACCAAAACATTAAACTAATCTGCAACGCAATAGTGGTGTTCAAAAATGACTCAAGATGTACTTTGGCTTGCCTATATTTTTCCGTTTGCCTGAAGCCCTCACATGAAACTGTTTTCTTTTTCTTCTGCTGTTTCTCTTGTGAAGTTTTGAAGTACATTGTGATTATAGAGCAGATCCATCAACTGTCTGGACATGTAAATGTTTAACTGTAAATGTGTAGATTCACCTCTTCCTTGATTCTATGTTTCTGCATTCACAATGTTTAACAAGCCTCTTCACTTGGCAGCGCTTGGCGATTCAGATGTCAAGCACGCAGGAAAGCAATATACTCCAGGCAAGGCTGCATCACCTGATTAAAGTTCCTGTATGTGATTAATAAATCACAGCGCCAGGTCAACAGAGCTCCCAAATAAAGGCTTGAAGGCACCCAACCTGCCGCTGGAATGACATCAGAGGTCAAATGTTAAGCCTCCCTCTCACGGTGATTGATACTTTTGGAGAGGGCAAAAATAAAGTACAGCTTTTTTCTGTTATTCAACCTTTGATATGGGAAAATTGCTTCCTGCTGCCGGAGCACAGTTGCCATGTGAACCTATGATGTCACATGATGGAGTGACCTCATCCCGCCATTCAGCCTGACTGCCACCTGAGGGTGGCTTCAAATTGCACTCAGAGAAAAGTACAATAAAGGCCTGTATGACATACTGTGCTTCCCACACTGGAACATTGACCTGCAGCGTGGAGGAGGTGAACTGCTTTCTATACAGCTTTGTTTTATTAAACTCCATTTTAATTATAGATAAATAACTGAAGTGTTAATGTCAGCATGCTAACATGCTCACAATGACAACGGCAACATGTTTAGCAGGTATAATGTTATATAATGTATAATGTTTGCCAGCCTAATTTAGCGTGTAACCATGCTAACATTTGATAATTAGTGCAAAACACAAAGTACAGCTGAGGCTGATAAGAAAGTCATTAGTTTTGCAGGTATTTGGTCATAAAACAAAGTATTGGAGACAGTAAATTGACCTGATGATGGCGCCAGATAAAAAGTTAAGGGATCCCAATGTTACTACAGTGTATCCTCAGGGGGACATGAATACCCGTACCTAATTTCATGGCAATCCATCCGATAGTTGTCAAGACATTTCACTACAAACCTCAAACAAAACTACTAACAAAAATCAATCTCATGGTTGCATTGCCATCCCTAGAGGCATTTATTGTATTGTTTGAATTCCAAAGCTTTTCTACTACAGCCCAGAAAAATCATCTCAATACCAGTGACCCTTATACTTGTTGAGAATAAATGATCCCATGGATGCCAATCTGTCATCGACTGGCCTCCAGTCCAGAAGTAGAAACACAAACTAACTGTGAGGTGGATACATTTGATCAACTACAAATTGCCTTGCTGACCTGTTCACTGACTTGTTGACAAGCCTGAATGTTGTTCTTGAATTATCAGCTTTTTTTAAGAGCCAGCGAAAGACTCTTTTGATCTTTAACATTTATAACCTCTCCAAAATCACTGTTTCCCAACTACACTGCCTGCTGTATTTTTCTTATGTCGTGGCCAATTGTTATGCTAGGACAAGAAACCCATTTAGGAGGTCTGAGTCAAAACAAAGGCCCTCTTGTCTTAAAGCCAGGTCTGACTCCTGCCTTTTTATTTAACATACTTACCGACACAGGGTTCAAGACATTGTTTCTACTCATGATATCACCCTGCTGCCAAAGTTGGAGGCTGAATAGAGCAAATATTACGGGCTGCATGTTTGCATGGAGGAATGCTGCAAGAGGAGGCCAGAGATCGTGGTATTATTGCCGTCAGTACAGCAGTTACCTTTAAACAGGCCACTCCACATGACAACCACCAATAAATGTGACCTATAACATTCCAAGATATTTAAGAAGGGGGAACATATTGAACATAGGGGCATTGTTTTTTTGGAACAATGCCACTATAGTTCAATAGATTAAAAATATATGCGTCATGGAAGACGGTTGAGTTTCATTGTCTCTGCTTGCCTCTCCCTGCTGTGTGACAAACTTGGCACTCTGTCTCTCTAAACAATGAGTACTGACTGACTAAGTTGGCAGTTTATTGCATGTGATATCATCCACTCCACATGCCAGCTTTATGGCTGTGATAAGAGTGGACATGTTCAGAAGAAACGTGAGAAACAGGACTCCCGGGATGAAGCCCCACAGGTGTGTGTGAACGTCAGCTAATAAGCATTCTCATCAGGTCAAACATAGCTTCAGGTGAGCGTCAAAACTAGGTGTCACAATTATCTCTGTATTAAATCGGTGATTAAAGTTTCAAGACTGCAGCTTTTATGTTTTTAAGAGGATTTGATTGAACATATGCCATGAACTATGTTCAAACCCATTCTATACTCCGGCTGAATAGATTTAGGGTGGGTAAAACTTCTCGAAACCCATGTGGACATCATGCAGTAAATGCTGAAAATGTGGCTTTCGTAATGTGTTTATATTTCCCTTTGTCCATGAACTGCAGCTGTCATGTTGTTCTATGCAAGCACAAATCATTTCATTGTTAATGCTGTGTATTAGCCTCAGTGGCTGAAGTACAAAAGCCCACAGGCGACCCATCTGAGAGAGGCTAGGTCATTGTTAAGATGTGGGTTCAGACTTGTGAGCTAAGAACAAAGGAATTTAATGCTGTTTAGATCAACAGATAAACGTTAATACAAATTTATGACTTCACAATTTCATTGGCAGTATGCCTCCACTGCCTTGTAGTTTGTTTTTCATTGTCATTCACAACTTTCTCTTTAGTCTATGTGTTTGTTTCTGTTTAAACAAAAGTAAAAAGTAGCTGAACTGGTATAAATATGCTCATGTTGCTTTAAAAACATTGCCAAAGACTTTATGTTTTGAGATAGTCTGTTTATGTTCTGTCTCTCCTGCTTGTAAAAACTTTAAAATGGGGTTTTGGGCCACGAGACAAATGATTACATTTTGGTGGTGTGGCATGTAACATGAAACAACACATTATTAGCCATAACTTTAAAACTAATAAACAGAGACTTGATTTGAATGACTTAAGAGGAAAGTGTTACTCAAAATTCAATTAATTGAGAATTGTCTTTGTAATGTTAAGCTGGAGCAGTGTCCAGTGTTGGGGTTAGATCTTTCCGGGTGCCGTCTAATTACTAAAAAGCTCTGGCCAAGCGTGCCTGATACAGCGCATGTGAAGGAAATATTTTAATTTTTCTTTTCCTTTCATATCAACCATTTCTAAAACTTCAAATCTTTTCTTTTTTGATCATGATCCAGACAAAACCTCAATCTTATCTGCACTGAAACTTGACCAGCAGGCCGATCATGCCTTTGTGATGACATAGACCAAGTGGAAAAGTACAGACCCCCTCTAGCTCCCATGCATATTCTCTCCTCCGCCGCAGCTATCATTCTCCTTTCATGCGGGCAGCCTCGGTGACATCACCCCTTGAACAAGTCTTCCAAGTCGTATTTACTGACTCTAATAAAATGGAGGATATCAAACAAGGGTGATCACCAACCAGGCCCTGCGGTGAGAAAGCATCAGGATTTTATTATCATCTTGGGAGGCAATGATATCAGCCATCAGGTCAGAACCAGCTTGTCTTTAACAGCCATCCTCAAAGACGCACATAAAGGAAGATGGCACAAATAAAGAGCTTTCGGATCAAGGCTGAAGTTTAAATTATTTGTAACGGATGTGGGCAGCACAGTTAAACGTTACGCACAAGATGTGAATGAGAGCGGTGCGGAGGGAAGGAGGACTTCCAGGGTAAACAACATAAGGAAGGTGTTACAGTAGCCTAATCTGACTTGGTTGGCAGAGGTGGGACACCTGGATCAAATCTAATCTGACAGCGACTCTGTGAGCAAACAACTTTCCATCCTTTATAAATGTTTACAGGCTCAGTGGAAAACACACAAAGCTTTTGGTTAAAAGACTAAAGAATGAGTTTTCATACATTCTATGAAAATTCTTGCACTTATTACAGATATTATTCCTAAAAGTGTATCAGTCAACTGTTTGCAAATTTCACATGATGCTAAGCCATGTGTCTTCTTTGCAGTGTTTGTAGAAACTTGGGTACTTAAAATGCCCTTATAGTGTCTTTTTTAAGGGAAAAGACTAAAAAGGAATAGTTCGACATTTTAGGAAATATGTTATTAGCTTTCTTGCTGAGAGTTAGATCGAGTTAAAGATCGAGTTAAAGATCGATACCACTCTCGTGTCTGTGCGTTAAGAACTGAGCTTGAGCCGGGAGGCAATTAGCTTAGCTTCGCATTAGCATTTGGCTCTCTCCAAAATGTGACAATAAGCCTACCAACACCTGTAAAGCTCATAGAACATGTTAATTAGTGACCTTTACAGGTGCTGGTGGGGGTGCTTTTGAACTTTGGAAACAGCTAGGCTGGCTGTTTCCTGCCTCTGATCTTTATGCTATGCTAGGCTAATCGCCTCCTGGCTCTAGCTCAGTACTTACTCCAATAACTGTATATCTCAAAATGTCAAAGTACTCCTTTAACAATACTGGTTATACCCGATTGGTTAGTAGGAAGAAATTCTGTGCGGTGTGTTGAGTCATGTTTACAGTGTGTCTCCTGCTAAGTGTGAGTATGTCTCATTGGGGATAAGCTGCTAAAATAACAACTTCTGTTGAATTTTAAGCTCTGTGTAGCTAAAACAAATGATTGCTAAGTCATTCTGAAAATATGAAAGCATTCCTCCAGCATAAGATGCTTCATGTATATATTAGAGTATCTGAAAGTTTTGCATATTATGTAAAAACTGAAAATGCTAAGCTAGTAAATGTGTTACACTACAAAATACTTATATAATAATTTTGCTGGATTGTGTTATTTATATGGGAAATCTCTGTTCAACATGGTTGCAAACAGTGCAGACCTATAGCCTAATCCATTCTGTACACGTTCTTTATACCTCAATGTTTTGGTGTAAATGTCAGGGTTAGAAAAGTTAATTTAATGGGGTCTGTTATGGATTTTTAAAACTTGCTTCTAGTTGTATTCTAGGCTTAAATTCTCAGTAACAGCTCTCAGTGGGCTGGTTTGCCTTTACGCAGCATGACTTGCAACAAGAAACGTGTGAATATATTTCTTTCCGGACAAACAATGATCCTAAATTAAAAATAACCCACATTTCCAAATGTTCCAATTGAACAGAGCCAACATTTCGGCATATGGTGGTGTCATAGTCACACAGTGTACCCACTGCGCACATAAATCGCACACTTTTAGAGCCACTCACACAGGCAATATGAGGAAATGACATTTTAAAGTTAGCCAAACCTCTTGAACTCCACCCATCCAGCCTTCCGTGAACGCCACCCAGCCTGCGCAGAATTTATCTCTGATTTCAAGCTGCAACACATTAAAACTCTTCCTTAGATGACTTCATCGTGAAACCGGAGCTCTTTTAAAAGCATCATTAACCACGTCGGCTCCGGGGCTACCTCTGTCATATGGAGGCCTGCTGAGTGACTGTTATCCCACTGCTGGCTGTTTGTCCAGCAACACTGGAGACGTTAGACCACATGAATGAATACATTTCTTTAATGTCTCTATTTCTAAATTTTATGTCATTTTATTATATCGGTCGATATTTTATGAACACAAATTTCATTATATTGACTGGATTTTGTCGTAAGTGGCTGAACTGCCTCAGAGCCATTGGACCAGGTGCTGGGGTCAAGTCAGAGTGAAGAGTGAGAGTTCCTTTTTTGGGAAAGCTTTCACCGGTGGGAGCAGATTCTCCCCTCAGCGCCCTGCAAATATTTTCTCTGCTGTCTGCTTTCCTCAGTAATCCCTGCTCCCCTGACATACGCACGCCACCCCTGCCATTCCAATCAGTCGGCCCAACATGTGCTCTGTTGAACCCTAGCCACCATCAAGGAGTGGCAGGGGTCATCATCTGCTTGACTGTTATTTGCC
>NTHP01000279.1:80616-186779 GCA_003416845.1 Oplegnathus fasciatus
CCAACACACACACACACACTTGTCATTCCAGCAGCTCTGGGGTTTAAGGAGCATAGCGGAAACCTGTGTGACAACTGCTCCTCGCTGATGGGCAAAGAGGAGGCTCGGAGCTGAGGAAAGTCTCACTCTCACTCCTGGACAGGCAGCGCTCACATGAGCCTCTGAAGCTTCTCCTCTACTCAGATTTTACCCTGGATTTTTTTTAAAAAAAACCCTGCTGCCTGTGAATTTTTGTGCTGGAACAAAGCAGAACACCTCAGGGCTGAATCTATTCCTCTGCACTTCAAGGTGGAGGTAAGGTGGAGGCAGGGTGGGTGTGTGTGAGTTTGTTTCAGCTGAGGATATTACCTCATATAGAGGATAAGCTGTGATTGAAGAGGTCTGACAGAGGTCTCCCCCTCTGACTCCATTACTCCTCGCCTCTTATCTGAGCAGATTTTCTGTTCGGGTTCAGAGGGGAAGTTTTGACAGCCAGGCTTTACAGCCCCCTCTCCGCTCTGTCACTCCTGACAGAGAGAAAAAGAGAGAGAGAGAGAGAGAGAGAGAGAGAGAGAGAGAGAGTGGAGAGGTGGTGACTTCATCCCCTCTCTTAACCAACCCTCCTCTTTCCCCCCTCCTTCTTTTGAGCTTTCTTTTTTTCAACTTTTTTTTTGCGCTGCACAGCCAGGCAGCATGCCAGCAGTTTTCATCTTGCTGCGGTCCCTGGTTATCAGGCTCCTCAGTAGCAGACTGGCAGGCTCAGTGGCACAGTTCCTCAGGAGAAGCCTCTCTACAGGCGCTGCCCACCTTGGCACGGCGCTGCGCCACGTCTGGGACCGCGTTCGATCCCAGGAGTCCAAGGAAGCCGTCCTGGGCTGTGTGCTGTGCATTCTCAACATGCACAAGAAGGTGGAGAACTGAGCTCTCCCTCCACTTTCTGTTCAACCCTCCACTCGTCTGCTGAACAGAGACTGGACAAACAGAGCTGGTGAGTGAGGAGAGTGTACAGAGGAATGTGACAGACTTTTTTTCAATGCCAAGTTGGACTTCAGCATATTTTGTTTTCTTAACTGGACACCGGCAATGTCTGAGAGCATTGTGAGGAAGGTCCAGCCCTTCACCATTGGGACGAGGCTGTCAGTCCCGGCTGTGCCAAAATGCCAGGAGTTTACACAGAGCTATCTGCAGAGCCAGAGTCTGGATAACTGCACTCTACAGCACAACCTGAACTCGCTCTACCTCAGTCGATCCCAGGTCTGTGCACATGGCCCCTGTCTCGTCTCGCCCATCGTGAAACAGGTAGCCCCCGCGCA
This sequence comes from Oplegnathus fasciatus, assembly GCA_003416845.1. Taxonomy (NCBI): domain Eukaryota; kingdom Metazoa; phylum Chordata; class Actinopteri; order Centrarchiformes; family Oplegnathidae; genus Oplegnathus; species Oplegnathus fasciatus. Next base: position 81,909 of record NTHP01000279.1, read on the forward strand.
ACACAAACAGGAGGACATGGCAGCCGAGGATCACCTGAACCAGAACGTCGCCTCTCCCTCTGCCGTCTCCAGATCCATCAAGAAGATCACAATCTCTGGGAGTAAAGACAGATCAGAGAACAGGGTGTCAGCACAGCTTTCAATCGCAGGGTCCACTGAAAACAACAATAACAACAACAACGTCACCAGCACATCAGATCCACATCTGCCCAGGATTGTGGGTGTGAGCTGTGAGAATAAGCCCAATTCTCACTTCAAGGTACAGGACACACTTTATTAAAACAAATATACAAAACTTATAACCAAGGAAATAATAAATAGCTCACTGAGGTGTGGTTTGTTTTCATACTGTAGTGTAATTTAAAGTTTAAGACTGAGGTATTTTTAAAAATATTTTCAAAGATATGTAAAATGTTACAGAGAGTTAACATGATAAATCCTTTAACTGTTTTAATGCTGCTAATGTATCTACAAGCAAAGAAATTAACTTCAAACTCAGCATGGAAAGTAGACATTTTGTATATTTTTTCAACATTCAGTGCAAATATTCAGTAGTGGAGACTCCACACCTGAAGAACTCAAATGGTTTTTCACTCTGTGCCACTTAGTAATTGAATTATTTAGTATTTTTGCAGTATCAGTTATAAAAGAATATCTTTATAATATATTGTTTGACAAATTTATCGTGTAAAATCAAGAAGTTGTTATCGAAAATTCATCGAGATGTTTGTTTTAAGAAGCCAAAAATGTTTTTTTTTGTTGTTTTTGCTTGCCAGAGTTTTCGTCTTCCTGTCCAGCTTGTTGTATTTACTCATTTGAGGCCTGTTTTCAGCACTACCGGCTTCTTATTTTATGTTAATATTTTAGGTTTTACTCAGAACAGAAAGCAGTGATGAATTTCAGCCCACGCAGGGACAGATCAGGATGAAACTGAATGGAGAGAAATCCGTCCAACAGGTAAGATGCTAAATTAAAAATGACAAGTTTAAGTTCTTTATTTGTCACATGCACAACAATTAAAGTGAATAGCAATATAGAAAAAATAGCTAGCTTTAGAAAAAAAATGAACTTTATTTGTTTTTATTTCAGTAAATAGAAGCTTAATTAAAAAAGTCTATGAGTATCACATTCAGCCTAAAATAATCTTTTGACATTGGATGCTTTGTTGATAATGATGCTATTTTTCCCAGCTTTCCTCAGGCTGTAGGAAAACAGTTGTTTTGTTGTGAGGCAGTGGGGTCTTTATAGCCAGCTGTGGAGTTCATGAATCTCTTGGAGTTTAGGAAGTGAAGTCATGTGCTGCCTTCGCCAAACTTAAACACTTTATTATATTATACATTTGGAGCAAAGTTACACAGAGGTGGAAAAGGAGTTATGGGAGCAACATGTCTTTGAACGCCTTACAACCAGCCTGTTGTTTCCTCTTGTTTGGCTGTAATTTGTTAAAGAAACAGTCTACAGAAGAAAAAACAGTATATAAGTATATTGTAGGATATTGTTTAAAGTCAATGGGCTGTTGGATTTGGCCTGTTTCTTGTTGAAGTCATCAGTGTGCGTTGTGGATGAAGTGCTCTGTTACAGCAGACCCTGCAGAGGCAGGGCGCACTGGAAAACATGAGGTCAGGGAAGATGTTAACAAAAGAAAAAGGCTTGCTGGAGTCCTTATGGAGGCTGCTTATAATAACACACTGACACAGCAATGGCCTCATTTCCCCTTTTAGGACAGAAAACTACAGCGCTTATCTACATCACCTCTCATTCTGTAACCACAACAATACTCTGCTTTTCCTCCTCTCATATATTATGCATGCAAATGGACAAAAATGGTTATAATTACATGTGAGAAGGTGGTGGTGCCTTTACCTGCTCAGGTATGAAAGAGTGAACATGATCTGCCAAAGTCCTTTAAAGGTGATATGTTTACATGTGAGGCTGACAGTAAAAAACGTCAGACATCCAAGGATCTGTCCGTTCCTGCTTCCTTCATGTGCCCAGATGTTTCCTGATCGGAGTGAGGCAGGAATGCTCGTCCATTAGTGGAGTCGGTGCCAGTCATGTTCTGCTGACAGTAGGTTTTTGTTAAGAACGACCTTGGGGCCAGTCTGACACAAGTTTGTAATGTCTCTGGATGAAAAAAACCAAAAGGTGTTATTAACATGAATGGACACTTAAACATCCCCTCATTGTGAGGTGATTATAGCTGGAGAGCTGTGCCTCCTTCTTAGAGGTTTTATCGTCATCTGGTCTTCAGGTTTTATCTAATTAAAAAGCCTAATGTTGCAAATGTTGTCAAATTTTCATCATGTTTTCAACACTTTGTTGTCTTTGTTGTGTGCTCACACAGATTTCAGTGCCTGAACTGCAAAGGAAAGAGCCTCAGAGGAAAGAAAGCCATCCACACACTCTGAATGAAGCGTCAGCAGCTGTCACGTCCCAGAGTGACTGCTTCACTCAGCGCAACTCGCTCTTCAACAAGGAAGTACTGCAGGTAAAATGTAGCATGCATACACAATATCAGCAGTTTGTCATGACTGGTCAGGGGGTTTATTGCATGCTACGTCAGTCTGAGCTCCTGCTCACAAAAAAAGCTGCACTTTTCCTCCTACTTTTCTGTGTTCCCTCATATAATTGGAAACTAATAAAATGTTTGAGGAGGGTGTGCTTTTTCCACTCCACTTTTCCAGAATATGCAGATGGAGATGTTTTAAATCACTTTCAAATTAAGCCACAGTAAGTAACTTATCAGAATCTCTCATCTCCTCTGCTGCACAAATGCTAAATGAAAAGAAGCTGGCGTGGGTTTATCTCAAAAGCAACAAGTTGCGCTGATGAAATCAGAATGGAAGCTGCCTGTCGCATGACCCTCCGAGGAGGACAAAATATGTACTGGTTCTTATTTTGTCCAGAGAACTGTACGAGCTGTGTTCGGCTGAGGGAAGAGAGGGAGGGGAAACTGCCACAAGTGAAGCAATTATTTAGGGATGAGATCATTGTTTGGCTCCATCTCTTCACGCCTATGGCCCAGAGAGGCTCAGCCAAGCAGCACAACTGGTTGTGTTATCTCATCGCTGCGTCCACCCCACTGTACAAGGACATTTTTCAGCGAGTTCGGCTGAGGGACATTTTGTCCAGCAGTTGGCTTTGTCATCAGACCATCCAAGTGATAGGCCGTTTACTTCCAGTAATACGAAATTAATTTTGGATGTGTCAGCTGAAGGAAACATATGATGTATGTATGTGTTGAAAACAGCTCTGTAGCACGTCGTTAATGTTAACAAGCTTAGCAGCCCCTTTGCTCTGAAGTGGAGCTTGCGTATCTGTTGCTTTTGGAGCAAACAGCCTTTTGTAATTGAACTTTCTTGGAGAATGACTTTAAATAGCCAGAGGTTTTGGTACCTGGGGACCTGCTTGTTTTACAGGGATTTGGTCGACCGCTATCGCTGATGAAAATGTGTTATTATAGTATTACATCGCTGTGGAAGTGGAAGTGAGCTTTCCAGGGAGAGACTTTTTAGAAGCCCCGAACGTTTCGAGCTAGGAGAGCAAAGCGGGTCACCACATGGAGAGGCACGGCTTCGTCGAGGGCCATCTGTCTCCAAGGCTGCTCTGCAAAACATCTCGCCTTTCACCATCTCGTATCTAGCATAGAGAAAGTAGAGCGAGACTTCCACTCCCACAGTCTTTTCAGGGCCAAGTTGCATTACTTAGAGAGGCTGAAAATTTGACTTGTTGGTAAACATTTTTTTTTTTTAAAATGTCAAGATGTGAACACTCTGTCCTCCTTTTTCAATTAAAAAGCTAAAAATGGGTTCCTTTGAAGCTTGTAGAAATCAAAAGCAGTGGTTTCTGCTCACAGATTATAATCACCAAACATGGAGTTTATTTTGAAATGTGTTCTGTGTTGACTACAGTACTGTTTCCTGTGTGGCCACAGATTTTTCATAAAAAAAATCAGAAGCAGTGATACCATCTGAGCTGCATTCATTAGCTCTCTATTCTTCGTGGCGAGACTGAGGCCTTACTGTACATTTTGATAAACAGACAATTGTTGTGGGGAGCAGACAGGAAGAAACAAGGGAATCATAGACTTCCTGTATGAGGTCATAATAATGCCATGGGAGCCAGTGTGAGGAGATAGGGGCAGGCCTGTTTTGTCAAGCTCTTTTCCTTCTGTTCAACCCAGAAATACCTCCGCTGCGTCGGGGGCCTTGTAAAGTTAATGACCTGCCTTTCTGAGGAGAAGTGACATCACATTTTAATCTCGAGCAAAGGATCTGTTTAGAGGCCGTGTCATGTGCGGTCTTGACATTTAATTGATTCAAAAGAGGGGTTACTGTAGAGTTTATTGCTCGTTGTCAGTCATGCTAAATTCTTTGGGAAATTATGATTTATGTAATGTTATAACGCCCTATTTGTGTGCTTAACTGTTATTTGACGCTCTGCACAAAAGTACACAAAAGCAATAAAGTTCTGCTGTTTATCAGTTGTACGACTCATTTAGGACCAGCCCAAGAAGTGGAAGAACCTGAGTTGATTTATTAATCCAGTCGATTATTCTGACTCGGGCGGGTCACTGACTTCCACACTGGGTTCCTCGCAGAAAACAAACATGCACTTTCCAACACTTTCTGACTTTGACCACCTGGTTCGCAGCTCTCACTCCATACAAATGTTGCCAGAAAAGGCAGCTCTGCGAGACAAAGCCTTATGCAGGCTCTGGAGTCCCAGCACTTGCCAAGAGAAACTTCTGCTCTGCATAACATGACATTGGAGAACAAAGGGCCGTTCTTGATGTGTCTGAGGCTCCACATTACTCGAAGTCGGGGAAGAAAATGTGGCCCGTTTGCTCTCATGATCAGTAGAAATAACAGTGCTTTCCACCACTCTACTGAACGCACTGTCACACAGCAGACATCGCTCAAACAACAGGCTGTAATGAGTCTTGGATGTGAAAGTTCTAGATATAAATTTCATTGAAAACACTGCAAACAAAATCTTATTTTTGTCATGTTTCCATGTGTAATATTGATCCATAGAAATAAATCTGTTCACCACATTTTTTTCACATCACATGTAGCATCAATTCACTTTTTAGTGCAGATTAAAATGTACAAATTTCAACTGGGGACAAATCAGTTATTGTCACAGATTATTACTTGGAGGTCACGCACTTCTCATGAGTGTACTTTGTACTGGTAAAACAGTACAGTCTTACTCAAATAACACTGTGGATGTGACATTTATACATAAAGAACTGTCATGTTATATTAAATCAGGTCTCTAAAGCTGATACATTCTCAGATTTCACTTAAGAATAAAAAAGGAATATCACCGAACAGCTGAATCAGGTCTATAAGCAGACACAAATGGTGCACTCTGATGGGCACAGTGTAAAGCAAATCTTTAATATTTTTGTGTCTGTTTGTGATGTAGGCGGAGGCGTGGATCAAAGGGAAGCTGCAGGACCTGAAGGATGGATGTAATATTCAGCGCTGCCCCCTGCAGGACTGGGAGGAAGCCTCGCAGACGCTTCAGAGAGACCTCAAAGACTTTGAGAACACCCTAATTCAACTCAACCAGGTAACAATGTGATTCAACACGAGGCCGGACTCTAACTGAAATATTACTAAGTTACCAGAGCAAGCACATTAGCGCAACCCACATCCAAAATGAAATGTTTATTTGAACTTTTTAACAGGTAATGGAGATCTGAATGTAACCATTAATCACTGTCTGTGGTGCTGAAAGAGTCTGTCAGTTCACATAACACATAACATAATGGTCTCGTAGGCATTTCCAGTCAACCAGAGAGAAAAGCAGACCCTCAGTGTTCCAGACGGCACTGTCAAGCCGGTTTATGCGTTCTCCCTCAGGAGAAAATGTTTGGAAATGGTACATTGCTGATAATTAACCTCCCCTGACACTCAGACAGCCCAGGAAGGGCAGAGGCAGAACCAGGAGGTTTTTCAAGGGTATATCCAAGAAATAAATGGCAGTTTTCCAACATTTGTGAAGCCGGCTGGCACATAACCAATGACTCTGACAAATGTGAGGTGTCAAATGTACTCAGCCACTGTTCTATGTAAGTCTGGCGGCTCCATCCGTGCTACACCTAAAAAGAACAACGACTCTACTATGTTTCTTTGTGTTTCAAAAGATGGGGGAGCAGTTGATCTGCAAGCTGAACCCCACCTCTGATCTCGTGAAGAAGCAGCTCAGCCAGCTCAGGGACCAGTGGCAGGCCCTGAAGCAAACGGCTGCAAATCAGATGAGGGCCCTGGGCGGAGCCAAGAACCTGCAGGAGTTCAACAAAAAAGTGGACAAGCTGGAGGCCTGGATTAAAGAGAAAGTAAAAACATCCCTCTCTTTTTCTGTTGTTATGCTAAGTGTAAGAAGTGGATTTAACTACTTTATTGAACTATTGAGTAAAACCTTTGCATTTTTTAAATAATATTGGTTGTTTTTCAGCAATCTGTGCAGTTTGGGATTTTATTTTATTGCTGACTGCATGATGCTAGCATTTTCCATTGGTTCATCCATGTTCTCATTTTCAAATTTAACGCTAATGTGAAACAGGGTGAAATGTTCTTCAAATTAGAACATATAGATATTGTCATTTTTATGCATTTCAGCCCTTTTCATGTTTCTGATCCTGTTCACACTCCCTTGACTCGTCTCCCCAAATGTCTGCTCCTCTTCTTCCCATTTATCTAAAGAGACAGCCATCAAGCTCTCCGAGTGTAACAATTAACACCAAAAACATTTGGCCCAGAGGCAAATATGAGTGGACAGACAGCTCTGATAAACAGTTGTCAAGATAATTGGCACAAAAAACAGCACTTGCTAATACAGGAAATTAGCTCAGTATCCTGAAGACATTTCTTGTTTGTGTATATTCGCCGGTGTAAAACATCTGCCTGTCATTATCAAAAAGCAATCTAGTGCGTTTTAGGCCTGTGTTTATCTCCCTGTTCATGTCCATGTCTGGCACAAGGGAACTTGTGATTGATAATGGACCTGTGGGAATGTAATGGAGGATGTTGCTTATGAAATCTATAAAACATCCATCCCTAGAGGAGACGGTATTCTCCATTTAGTTCCACTCATCCTTTCCTCTGTGCATTAGTATCAAGTTCAAAGTTCCTCTCCTAGTGCTGAAGGCTATTTCTGTTCAGTGTCTACCTTGGTAGCAGGGCTAATGTGGTTTAATCCTGGTGCCTCTCAGAAGAAATAATGGTTGGGTTCCTAACAAATGGGGGCTATAAACACTGACTTTTATGTGTGCCAGCAGGAAGAGGAGCAGTCTCTGGTGAATGTCCTGGGGGAAAATGTTGACAAAATGCAGCTGACCAGGAGAATTTTAGATCTGAAACAGGTGAGCGTTGTAAAGGAACAAGTTGAAGAACTATTAATAATTAACAGAACGTTGATAAAAACATTATACATGATAAACAACATTCACAAGATACACATTCCCATATGTTAATGGTTTATATTACAATTTTATAGAGGTTTCCGAGTCATTTATCTATGGCTGACTGTAGTTTGTCTCCCACGGTGTATGGTAAAGACAGCTGAGGTCATAGTTGGATTGTGTTCCCCCCTGTTTCACTGCAGGATGAGCAGCTATACAGAAATCTCCATGAGGAGATCAACCACTTGGCTCTGAAACTGGAGAAACAAGGGAAGACAGATGGCAAAAACATCTCCAGCAGGAGGAAACACATCAATAAAATGTACACTTTGTCCCTTAAGGCATGCTGCATGAAACATCTTCAATCGAAAGATGAATTGAAGGCTGAACTTTGTGCTGTTTGTCATCTGCTGCATGTAGGTGGCTGAAGGTCCAGTCTCATCTGAAAAACTACCATGAAAATCTTCAGCTGGCACTGGAGGTGTCCTCGTTCTACCAACAGGCTGATAATACATTGTTTGCTATTAATAACATGGTACAATTCCCTGGAGGCTTAATTATTTCTCCCCTACTTAGATCTGAGATTCACATTTCGCTCACATGCACTGATACGTGTCTTCTCTTTCAGAGGAAAAGCATATCCGCATCCAAAGAGCTGGACAGCTTCGGAGACAGAGAAATACGTGACATCGCCAGCCAAATCATGGTAGGAAACATCTTTTTCGCTTGAAGCTGCACTGCTTGATCAGAGCCTGAAAGTGTGTTGCAGAAGCCTTCTCTACCTAACCTGCAGGCCTGTGTGTGGTAGATGCTAGATGTGAGCGTGTCCCAGCTGTCTAATCTCCATCCTGCCCTGGCCGCCGGCGTCACACAGAAGCAGAGCGAGGTGAAGGACTGCTGGGCGCTTCTTCAGAAGGTTTTCAGGTAAGACAGCAGGCCAAGGATACCGCCGGCAGCTTTGGTGGCCCTGTGAATATATGCGCCATTTCACCCAGTAATTGGTCCTCCACAGGTTTCCACTGAGCTGGAACTGTATTTTTCTGTTATTACTTTTCTGGTTCCCTACATTGAAAGTCTGCACTGGCCAAACCTAGAAGACATTTTCCAAATGAAAATGAGCTTTGTATAAAGATTTCTCTCTCTCTCTCTCTCTTGATTAGCCTTGTTTGATTTGGGTTCGAATCAGTGAAAAATTATAAGCAAAGTGAAGGACCGGTCTGAGTGGATGTCTGGAGACCAACTACCACGCAGAGCATCACTCACCACCCACTTTTTGGTTTATAATATTCAGTTTTCTGCTTTGGAATTTGACCATGTGTTTGATTACTGTACTAGGTGAATAATGTCTTGGCTCACGGAGTCAAGTTGGCAACATGGCTTGTTCTCTTCTCACTGTTAAATCGCTGCCGTCACCTTGAATAGTCTTCTGAATCTAAGATAAAACATGTTTACAAGAATATTTTGTAATTTTTATGGCATTTGTACAACACATTTATTGTTACTTTAATAGCCTACAGTAAGAATCCAGACTTTTACATCATTAGACTTTTTTTTAGACTATCAGAGGCAATATCTACTTCATGAGTACAGCCACATTTAAATGCTGTGGTCAAATGGGAACCAAAGTACAAGAAATTATAGTGATTGTGCACTGTGGTCCATACTGAATTATTGTGGCCTTACAGCATGCACAGTGAAACATGTGGCATTCTTTGGAGTAATGTCTAAAATATAAGGGGTCATCTGGGAAGCATTAGTAAATTTCAAGGCAATCTGCCCATTAGATTGTTTGATGTTTCTCGTATAAAAGTGGGAACTTTGAGGTGATGGTGGTGTCAGCAAAAAAGTCAGGGGGTCATCAAACCTTGTAACTTTGTTTTGAGAAGTGCTGTATGAATAAAGTTTGTTATTATTACTATTTAGGATCCACCCTCTGGGGACCATGAATATTCCTGCCAAATTTCATTTCAGTCAGCCCAGTAGTTTTCATGTTATCTTCGTGTTGGACGGGCCAGTTGATAACATTGCAATCCTCATACTCTACCTGGGCAAAAAAGATTAAACATTTTCCATTTTCATAATAATAAATACAGCCAGGAGTGACTCAAGTCCACAGTTCTGACATCCATCTCCAACATCTCCTGCTTTCCAAATATTTCTCAGGCTGAGAGCCTCTCATGTCAGCGGTCTATCTTTAGATCCAAACATTACATCATCTGCTCCGTCTTATCAGCTGCGTTTCATAGCTACTTAAAACAAATAACACAAACACTGGTAGAAAACTTCAGACCCATAATTGGAGTTCATCGCGGGGCTCTGAAGCTCTGCCGTCAGCACCACAGTGACCTCCTGCTCTGCTCGCCCTGCAGGGGTGACAGGACCACACTCTCTCCCACTGGCTCCACTTTCACCAGGGAAGATGCTGACCCCCTGACACCGACCCGAGAACCCCAGTGCAACGTGGGAACCGAGGCGCAAAGGATCATGGGAAAGGAGGTGAAGGAGGAGCAGAATCGTCTGAAGGGCTGCGTGGTAAGTAGCTTCAGTATTGCATTCTATTACTGGAGAAACCACAGTGTGGCTCTCGACTGGGAGAGAACAACGCCATCAGTGCTGGCAAGGGATGAGCTCAGCCTCTTCCAGTCCTACGACTTCTGCGGCCGCAGAAAGTGACGCACTTTGTCCTTTGGTTTGGAAAATGCCTGATTTACAATTTAAGCAGGTTTTTCCTAAATAACAGTATTTTTGGAGTCTGTCAGATGTGCTGTAGAGCAGTGGCTTCTAATCTTGGCACCCAACATACTGCTGGGTTTCCATCCTACCAGCTAGTTAGTTGCATTTAGTAACATCATCGGATGTCCCAGTTGTGAGGAAGCCCTTAATAAGATGGTTAAGAATTGGCTCTAAAACTGCATTATGTAACTTTGCGTTCTGTTTTCCTGCCAGTCTTCTCTATCTCCTGACAAGACCCTCAGTCTGCAAATGTTATGAATATTGCTCTGTGGGAGTCAGAGGAAGAGCTTTTAGAGGTGTTATTTACACTGGCACATGAATTCCATAAGTTTCCATGAAAAATGTCAAGCCGTGACTGTACAACATGGTTGAACGGTGGGCCAGAGCAAATAAGCCTTTCCCTCCGACCTAAAATTTCACTTTATGGTAGAATAATATCTTGGTTTTCATCCGCTCTAACAAAAGTACACAGTCATTGGATTAATACTATATTACTAGATGGTCTTTGGGTCAGTCCAGGGTGAGTGGATAATCTGCAGAGAGTGTGGATTCCTCAGACACGACATTCCTCATCTTGGAGGCCTACCAGCACTTTATTGAACACGTGGGTGCTCCTATAGCAACCCCACTGCCCATAAACCTACAAGGAAATACTGTTAGCGTCTTTTGGAAGAGGAGGTATCCAGAAACTTAAGTGTGTGGTATGTTAAAAACCAGTAATTATGTGTATATATAGTCTTTTAAGTTAGCACATTAAATCTCTTTACAATCCGTAAGTGAATGCACAGTGGCTATTTGTGTTCAGCCCTCGAGGTATCCCATAATGCAATGCCCCTCTCCTTTTGTTGACCCTGAGCTCTTGTGAAGTCCCTGCTGAGCCTCTGGCCTCGTTTTGCCTGGTGAGAAAGTGCCCAGATGCTCGAGGAGAGAAAACTTCACTCTTTCCATTCTCCCTCTGTTTCTGGTTCCGTTTATTTCCCTGCTCATGTTTTTAGGCTCCTACTGGCCCAGTGGCCTCGCCACCTGTGACAGGAGCCCATCAGGCCAAGAAGCCAGGCTCAGTTGTTTCTCTCAACAGGCACTGAGCTCGCTGGCATGGCCATCCTGAGCCCTTTCACTGCAGTTAGTTGCCTTTATTGCACTGGGAGCTGGGAGTTACCTGGGTGCACTGTCTCTGGGAGCCCCACTCGTTACTCTTTATGGAAGGACTAATAAGACACTCCAAACAAAACCCTGGAGCCCAAAAGCCAAACCCAGAGCCAGGCTCAACCACCAGTTGAACAGTAAAAGTAATTTGTCACATACTTTCGCAGTGCTTTAACTCCAGCTCCCGGGTGTGCTGAATTGATTACAGTATATTTAAGGGTACAAGATGCAGCTGCACAAGTCTGTGGGCTTATGGGGACTTTGCGGCTTTTGCGTATGTGCTGGTAGACAGCACTTTCAGTGTGTTTCCACAGACACCTGCGTGCTAATGTACACACTTTCTTTCTCGTAGTCTCTCCCTCTCTGGTGCAAGTTGATTAAAGGTAACTGTAAAGGTTTTAGAGTCTGTATGTGTATGGGTACATGCATTATAGTCTACATGTCCATGTCTGTGTTTGCAGTAGTATGGCCTCATGTTGCTGGAGGTAAACATGGCTATCGTCTGTTTCTCTGGCTAATTGCAGCCAGATGCTGGGGCTGCGGACCAGATGGGCTTGGTGCTAAGTGATAGTTCTTGGCTGACATCACTTCATAGCACATTGCGGAAAGACGCACAGGGGAAGAGGAGATCAGTAGAAAACAGATAAGAATCAACCCAGAAAGGGAGAAGTATGCTGAAATAGAAGACGATTGGATGAGGCTTATAAAAAAACTGAATACCATTGAATATGACATAGCAAATCATCAAACGGCTATTTTTTGCCGTGGCTGACATAATTTTTTCTTCATATGGCAGAGTGGGATGTTGTGTGCACCACAGGAGTTGCTTACAGTAGAAGCCACTGTGAAGGATGAAGGACAGGAGCAAAATATCTGGGGAGGAGACGTCAGTGATGGTTATCAACCCTGTCAAATGAATCACAGTAGTTTGTCAGTTCTGCAGCTTTAGCACACAAATGGGCTGATAATGTGCCTCTGTGAAACTCAGACTGGCCTATAAAATGACTGGCATGTTAGTAAATGATGTTAGACCCCTTCAATTTACTGCATCTCTCGCATAATTTCGGCGGCAACACTTTTCTGACTCACTCCTTCTATAAGCCCAGTCAGAAAATAACATGGTTAAATTAAAGCTACTCCATAAAACACTATTATTAATGGCTGTTTTGGGCTTTTTGGCTGTCGTGTAAATTCAGCATTTCTGATTTTTTAACGTGAAAGCATCGACAGATGCCTAAGTGCCTTGCTGATTGTTACTTGTGTCAGCACAGTTTTTACTGGCACATGTAAAAGACATTATGTTATATAGAACAATTAACACAGCATGGTCTGCATTATTCATACTGTTGGACAGAGAAATGTCAGCATAAGAGAATGTTTTACTAAATTCACAGTTCAAATATTTATTTCATATACATGCCAACCAGTTTTGGTAAGCAAAGCAGCTAAAAGCATATTTATATAATACTTTTTAAATTGTACACAGTTAGAAACAACAAGTACATACCAAAAAAGTAATGAAAACAACGAAAAGAAAACTTCTAAATAAATAACAGCTCTAAGTTTTGTACATGCATTCTTGCATTGGTTCTGTTGGACCCTGTTGCAGTACAATGTCTGAGACAGCCTTTTGCAGTGGACTGCAGTTGTTAAAAAGACCAACTATCAGGATATCCCACTGTGCTCTCTGTAATAGTCCAGATACACGTAGCTCTCGTTGGAAACCCTGCTGCAGAGTCCTTTGGCCAACCTTTAAAGCACTCAGATGGTTGTAAAGAGGCTTAGTGGCTGTTGACGTCTTTAATATATTTCTGCACATAGACAAGGTCTATAGCTCTGGCATTGACCTTGCTAAAAACTCCACGGCATAGTTCTGAACAGAGTCGGAGTGGACGGCCGTGGAAATCAGTATCTAAGGCTGAAAAAACACTGCTGCTATTTAATGAGAGTTGGGGATAGGGGAATTTAAAAAAGGGTCAGTTTCCAACTGCCATGGCTCTTTTTAGTCATCAGAGTGGTATAGCACATGTTGGCAACCTTGTTAGACTTAATGTGTTCATTCATAAAGCAATTATAATTTATTTTAACTTTTGCTGCCATCTTTAGTATTTTTATTGCAAACTTTGATGCTGTCAAACAGAAATAGCTTGTATCTTTAGTCTGGTCTGGGTTATTTCACTGGGAACCTTTGTAAGAAAGTATGCTTTGTGTCATTTACAGGAGAGACTCCACTCTGGGCAGCTGTCCATGTTGTCCAGCCTCCAGCCACATTGTAACATTCACATTAGCAGTGAGCTACAGCAACGCCTCATTGTCTAGTGACCGCTCAGTGCATAAAATCCTCCACTTGAGATGTTTATGCATCCAGTCAACATTTATTCGGCAGAGGGCTGACAGAAAAAGCGAAACATTACTCACATGTCATGTTGCTGATCTTTTGCACTTTCCTACTGAGACTTTACCTCTTTTGTCCTCAGAGTACTGTTGAATGTGGGATTGGTAGGAGAACACAGAGCAACCAAAGCCAGGAGCAGCAATCAGTGAACCACACCTCTTCACCCATGGGAGACGGCCCTGCCTGTGCAAATGATGTCATCGTCAGACATCAATTGAAGGGGGAAAGGTGACATTTCAGCCTGGCTTCTCCCTCTTTCTCTCTGTGACTTACATAATGAAAGGTCTTTATGTAAGTCATAATTGGAGTCACATGTCTGTGTTTTCTTTGCAGCAGGAAGCCCAGAGCAGAGCCCAAGCTTGCCACCGCCCCGCGAGGCCACCCACAGCTTCACATGCAGCTCCAGAAGTTCACCGTGTCTGCCGACAAGGTGACCTGACCCCCAGCCAGGCACACCTGCAATCCCCTTTGCACCAGAAATCACTTTTCAAAACTGTCTGTATGCTCCACAGAACATGTGTTGAAACCAAATTGCTTCATATTGAGTAAAATTCTGTGACCTCAACCTCAGCTCTCATTGCTGTGAATTGTCAAGTCAGCACTGCAGTTGTGCTCGTCAACTATTACACCCTTTTCTTGTAACCAGCCACAGACATTATGTCACATTTTTAAATAACACTAAGTTGTCATGCATTCATAGTGTGACTGTGTACTGGCTGGTGTGCTGCTGTTTTCTCATTTCCAGTAATTGTCTTGATTTTTTTTTTTTTGTCATAAATGTTGGGTGGGTTTAAAGGTCAGGATGAGAAACATCACCTGGATCCCGGTCACTGTGCCTCCTGTGGTTCTTGGCATCTAAATGTCATCTTTCTTGTTCTGCGTTCGGATATTCCGCTTTTACACTGTTCGTCTCTTAACCCTTTCCCTGTTTGCTCTGCTTTCCATCCTCAGACTTTGTCCTGGCTGAAAGACAATGTGTCCGTGGCCACACAGGTGTGTTCAATAGCTAACTTTGAAGGGCTGGAGGCAGCCAGGAGGTGTCAACAGGCTCTGGAACAAGAAATCCTCACCAACAGGGCCAGGATAGAGGTGGTCAAAAGGGTAAGCCAAGACATACTGTCATATTCACTGTTTCTCTTAAAACATAAGCGCTGGATGAATGCCTTGAATGAAAATATCCCCCACATTCCACAAACTGGGCACCCTGACAGGCCTGGTTTGCGTATTAATCAAATAACGAGCTGACATTTCATCTGAGACGGCTTTAGTTACCCAAAGCTTCAGATTAGGTCTATATTTCGCAAACATAAATCCCAGTCCATAGTCATCACATGGTCTCATCAGTTTAACGCTCCTTCCTCAGGAGGGCCGCGGGCTGGTCCGTGCACAGCACCCGGGCAGCGCCAAGATTGAGGAGTTCCTCGGCCAGCTCGAGGTCCTGTGGGAAGAGCTGCGGAGGAGGCACCAGAGGAACGCTGTGTTTCTGCAGGCCTCAGAGGAGCTGGGCTTTAGGGTAAGATTCATAAAACATCTCACAACAGGCACTCCTCTTGAGTCATTCCGAGGCAAGTTACTTACCTCTGAAGTTATAGGTGAAATTTATGGTTATGACAGATGATTCTGGATCAGTTCTCCCATTGTGAGAGGATTTTTGCTGGCCTGGAGCCTGGGCTGTTCACATACACTCATGGTTAGAAGCTCATTTACTTTCATCTTTACCACCTTAATTGGCAGAGTCTGCAAGGTATATCCCCAAAAATGTATGAAGGCTAATCCAAGGGATATAAATTGCATTACCATATAATTCGATTATGGGATGGAAAGAGGCTGCAAATCCACGAAGATTGATGACTTAGTTGGAAAGCGTGAGTCTTTTATTACAGAAGATGTAGGTCAGAGCATGGTCTACTTCCATGAGGTAAACCTTTATTGTCTTCTTTGTACAATACATCACCTCTGCTTGTTTTCGCTGTGCACTAAATCACTTGCAAATCACAGCAGCAAAACCTCTACATCATTAGCCTCTCTACTTCTGCTTCTCTACTGTACAGGTTGTAAAAGTGCTCCAGGCCCTGGGAAGCCTGGAAGCCTGGCTGGAGTCTGTGGAGCTTTCCATGAAGGAATCTGCTCTAGCCTGTGACCCTGAAACAATGAGCATGGCTGAGAGGGAGAGCTGTCTGCTGGAGAAAGAAGTGGCAGCACGCAGCCTGGAGCTCAGTGCTCTGAGGCAGGAGGTGGAGCGGCTCCACGGCCACAGTCACCCACACACACGAGGCCTGCCGGCGCGCATGGGGGAGGTGGAAAGAAAGTGAGTTTTTCAGAGGAGGAGAGGGAGAGTTCAGGGGTATCCCCCTGGTGTCTATCATCATGGAAGACTCATGTTATGGATCTGAACAATCAGACCCTGGTGGTTTCGCTCGTCACTGTGGTCAGGAAATAAAGTAAGAATTTGGTCAGTGTTTCCAAGAGGTCACAGGTTTGGGCTTGCCATGTCTGCAATCCAACATGGAAGAGTTTATTCATAAAATCCCCTGTTCTTATTTAAGACAAACAATTTCACCCCATAAACCACGAAAATATATATCCATAGATCTCATAAGTTGCCTTTTTTTCTCCGAGTTGGCAAAAAAACCCTCCATGTGCTCATTCACTGCAAGGCTCGAGTTTATTCATTTGTGATTCATGCAGCACTTAGCGAGGTCTACCCCACAGTCCTGACATGCACTTCACCCACAGCTTGTCAGTGTGTGTCAGAGTCACCCATTCCATGTTTGCAATATGACGCCTCTCTCTGTGGTTGGCCCTCAAAGGACAGGTTGTTGCCATGGACTCTCAGTAAAACCTTATGGTGTTGGCTGGTTCACTGGACGTACCTACTATGTCTATAAACACAAGTTCAGACTCTGTAAAGAACACCGAGTTGACCAAAGAAAATAAAGAAACGGAAAGGGCTCAGTTTAAGTGTTTCCAGGGTGGGGGTGTTAGATGGGGCAGGGATGGACACTTGTGCAGTCTGAGGAACCATTGATGCAGGTAGAGGCTCTCACTAAGCAGCTGTAAGACAGTTGGGATGATGTCATTACTTAACGCTACATACAAGCAACTTAAGGCTCATTTATTCTGGAAAAAATACCCTTTGAAATGACTCCCTTTACCATCTCAAATATAAACTCTGCACGGACAGGGTACCTTCATGCCCTGAAGTACAGGAGATGTTTATGTGACACATGATATATGATTACATAAACAGCGCTCTAGCATGGGGACGTGCTCTCAGTATGCTGCTTGTGGTCTCTGTAATGTGGTTCTG
Source organism: Oplegnathus fasciatus (assembly GCA_003416845.1). Taxonomy (NCBI): domain Eukaryota; kingdom Metazoa; phylum Chordata; class Actinopteri; order Centrarchiformes; family Oplegnathidae; genus Oplegnathus; species Oplegnathus fasciatus. Next base: position 98,907 of record NTHP01000279.1, read on the forward strand.
CTGAAGGATGCAGGCTTGTACATACAGATGTTGATTACAGTTAAGGTGTAGCTGGTCATTAAAAACATTCCTGCTGGTGTGTGTGTGTGTGTGTGTGTGTGTGTGTGTTTCTCAGGTACCATCGTGTCCAAAGTGCCCTGACCCAGCAGAACTCGGAGCTGCAGGACACACGAATGCTGACTGAGTTCCTGGAGCGCGTGGAGCTGGAGGAGAGCCAGGAGCTCAGCGGTAGTCAGTACAGCCTTAGCCAGGTGAGACACTTCGCACCAAAAGTGGCCTTTAAAGGGTCATTTCACCCAGATTAAAAAAAAAAAAAAATTGAACCTAAAGTTTTAGTTTTGAGAAATTTGTCTGTGAGATGTCTGCCAACAACCCAGTACAAAGAAGGTGAATGGAATTTACTTTATGTGTCTTTGCAAAAGCAAACGTGAGAAAATGTGAAAATGTTATGAGATCCTTATCAGTGATATTGGACGCGTGTGATAAAAAACTCTCTCTCTTTGTAACTAACAGCCTCTTCACAGTGAGATTTCCTCAGCTCCTGAATTGCTGGGACTCCAAAGCAGTGGTGGTGGTGAGCCCCTGATAGAAAGCATGGGGGACCCTGTGGAGGAACTGCGAGAGGCTGTAGAGATGCTGAATGACACTGTCAGGGAAAGAGGCCGCTCGCAGAGCCACGACCAGGCCATCCAGGAGCTGCTGAGCAAGGTGAGGAGATGGGAGTCAGCTTGTACTGAACTCTCTCTAAACAGCGGGTATACATGGGAGCTCTAGTTCTAGTTCATTAGACGTTTGCCGCAATGTTTGTTAAGTTATAATGATGTTAGATGATGCTGAATGGGTTTAAGTCCCTCCACTTTTGTCACAAACAGCTGCACAAACCAATAGAGCCACATCTGGTTTCCTTTTGTCTGTGGCTATGTACTTTAATAGGCCCCAAACGAGCCACCACTCAGCCTCGCATGAGTGTTTCTGCGTTAATTCGATTTATTCTTGGGGAAAAAAGCAGTACACATGTCAAAATAGCACATACACACACGCCCGGAGGGGACTCCGTGACACCATTTTAAACACTAATTTGCAATGTGGCTCTCATTGGAAAACAAATAATACACAGTGAAGTATAATGACTTAATGACATCCTACGAGTGCTCATGATGACTTTGTGCCTCGCCAGCATGCCAGCCTGGCGGTGCACGTGGAGGAGTGCTTGTGCTGCAGCAAGGAGCTGAGCCTGGACATCCTGGAGAAGGAGACAGACATGGCTGTCCAGTGTGAGCCAGACCGCTGCGGCCTAGAGGCTCTGCAGGAGAAGCAGGACCACCTGGAGGTGAGGGGAAGATCCTGACACATGTTGTGATTATGGTGTAAACATTTGAAATGATTCACCGGTGCCAGTGCGATCCAGTATTCCATCCCATTGACTTTGGATTATGGAGCTTTGCTTGGTGTAATAAAAAAGGGGAAGCCCCCCCTCTCTTTCCCGCACTCGCCTCCAACACATTGTTCCACAGTCTGTTTCCTGTTGTGCCAGATTTTCTCACATCTAAAAAAGGGCCAGCCCACCCCGCTTTGTGCTGTGTTTAATTTATTATATAAACTGCGCCGTGCAATCACACACATACACACATAGAGCGTGCAAACGTTTATTATTCACACAGGATATTTATTTATGCTTGTGTGAGTCATTGTTCTGTTAGCTTGAAAAAGTGTGTGTGCGTGCGTGTTTGTGAGTAAATCTGGTGGGTAAATCTGCTGTATATGCGTCCAAGGGTCACAGGGTTGGAGATGTGAGGTTGGGGATGGTAAAGTTCTATGTGAGTCATTTTTGGGCAGTGTTATGTTTATCACACACACACAGCTGTCTGGACTTGATACCATTGAAGAGCAGAAATGAGCTAATCTCCCAAACTGAAATAACTGTGCCGTCAGCAGACAGGCATCCACAACTGTAGCTGAGAAACGTTATGAAGTATTGCTCCCAGAGAACCCTCAGCGCTATTAATTACTGCCTCGTCAAAAGGAGAAAAAAGTGGTCAAGATTGCTTGCTTGCTATAGCGTGGCAGCCCATATGTAGACCATATGGGTCTCTCGCTGAATAATATGCATAAAGCTATGGGGATGAGGTCATAGCCATGCAGAGATACAATTGGTACAGGCTGTCTGAGTGATACTGAGGGTGATGGGAGATGATAGATTTTTATTGTGATTCCCCACAGATTGACTATGAAGTCATCAGGGAGGAGGTAAAGGAGGTGGAGAACCAGGCGTCTCGGTTGGAGGAGCTGTGCCCAGAGAGAGTGCACGTACTCGGGGCAAAGATCCAGGCTATGCTGCAGGGCTGGACGGAGCTGGGGAAGAGTGTGACGGAGAACAAATTGCGTCTGCATGAGTTTGTGCAGCTCCAGGACTTCTTCAGGAGCTACCTCGCGATGATGTAAGCGGGACGTGGGGATGTTGTGACCCCTTCCTGGGCCAGACGTTCTTTCCTAATCCTCTTTGTGAGAACATCTGCCCATTACAATATCTTTTCAAGGAAAGAACAGGATGTTCTCGTTGTGAAGCACAGGTCCCTGGTGAAACGCACAATTTAAGATGTGCTGAGGAGGTCAGCGCGAGTTTTCCTGGGCCGAGTGTGACAAGGCGATGAATGTCTGTCCTATCAGGGGGAGTCTGGTCATTCTCATGTTTTTTCGAATGTATGGCTTTTCTCACAGCTCTGTTCCGTGTCTCCTCCGCCACCTCCTACCCCACCCCAACCCCCCCGCTCCTCTGAATATAGCTCATGGACAGAGGACACCAGGTCGTGCATTTTCTCAGATACCGCCTTGCATCTCGGGAAAGATGGCCAGAAGCCACTCGCTGCAGAGCTGGACATGCAGATCGAACAAAAGTTTGAGGAGTTTGATGAGCTGGTGGCCACAGGGAGGAAACTTTTAAACAAAGAACACCACCTCACGCAGATGGTGAGCAGGGTTACACGCTTATGGCTCACTGCCATCCTTGGATATATTGTTGGTTTTATTTTTTGTTTACCACTTTTACTAACCCTGAGCAATGTCTTGCAGGTCAGAGAGCGCATGGAGGAACTGAGGAGTATGCTCGGGTGGATTTTGGTGCACTGGAGGGCTCAGAAACAACAGTGGCTTCACAAGAAGAGCAGACAAGAGCCTTCACAAGATAACATTTACTCTGAGGCAACAATGTGCTCTCCATTAACAGAGGTAAACAAGCATTTGAGAGGCATTTATTGTAGGAACAGATTAGGGTCCTTGAGAAAAATAATGCCCTTGAAAATCATAAAGTTTACCTTTTTATACAATGTCATATTTGACACATAAATATGACATTTCTATGATAAAAAGAAATCCAAAAAAACTTATAATATAGCCTGAATAAAATAAGAAATCATAATAATCAAAATCATCATAATAAATCACAAAACCTCAACAATCAAGGACTGAAAGACTGACTGGCTGTGGATAAAGAGAGGGGAAACATATATTTCCTGCCATCGGAAATAGTTTAAAACAAACATTAGTTGTACAGATTGAGTACTTGTTTACCAGTGTCAGTATTTGTTAATTTTTCTTCCCATTGTTTCCTACATAGAGTTCAGCTCCTGAGCTAGAGGCCTACCAGTCCCATCAGTCCCCAGTCGTCACCTCCGACGAAGACAAATTAAAGGCAGCAGGAGACAGCCGGCCCTCATCTCTTCCGCCCAGACAAGCTGAGCAGCAGGAGGAGAAGCAGTTAGAGGATGGGTATGAGGTCATGAACAGCATTGGACCACGGGACGGCGAGGCCACCTCTTCAGAGTCCCCCAAACCCTCTATTGTGGTCCTCAAAGAGCCCAGCAGCCCTGCTTTAGGGGGCACGGTCAACCTCATCCTTAGCTTTGGTAACACAGGGGACAGCCAGGTTCAGGTGCTTGACCCGCCCGCTAGGACGGATGAGGTAGTGGAGGAGACCTCTGAGCCTGTCCACAGGGTGAGAAACACACTCATCACTTCACACTAGAAGTCACCAAACACCATTATAGGGTGCCACTATTGAATGATATGTGTTGCTGTTCCTGTTCATTCATTCTCTGTAATGACACTGCATGGGACCTCCCTCCTTGACTCTCTGCTGCTGTTCATTCCTCCCTCTCCTTTGGCCTTCATATCTTCCCTTTTCCCCGTTTTCTCCCTCAGCCCACTGTGCCTCAATCTTCCGCCTGTAAAAACTTTTGGAGGCGCTGCCAGGGGCTTTTGGAAAATACTTTGGGTAGTTTAAAGCGAAAGAGAAAGATTTATCGGCAGAGTGCAAACGAGGTAAATTGCGCGGCGTGAATTGGCATTGCATGCTGCGTCTCGAAGTGTGCTGGGACTGCATGCTGTGTGTAGTTGTTTTCTGGGGGCGGCATGCTCTACTAACCCCTGTTACAAGGTACAGCCGGTCTGCAGCCTCCCCCGTGCTGCTGCCATGTCTGTAAGCCAAGCATAAGAGTAAAAGGAAACAAGTCATGCCTATCACATTTGCACTCACACCATCTCCAAAGTCACTGCGGCTGGAAAATTTACAGTCGATGTGAGAAAAGACAACAAACCATTTTACTGTCAAAACTCAAACTTTCCTGCTTAACTGCAGTCATAAATGCAAATCCAAAACCAAGTCAATTCTATTTTAATGAAGTACATTCTGTCGTGATATTTAATGGGATGGCAGAGAGAGGTGCTACTTTTACAACCCATTTGTAAAAATATGAACATAATGAATGAAATGCAGTGATACATCTGATCTCCAATTAATGAACAAAAATCAGTTTGTTACAAGTTACTATAATGTATGCAATGAATTTACACCAAATATATATACTATTAACCCAAAAAGTCCTAGTAAAATTGTCTGTAAAATATTTTTTAATTGATTAATTTTCTGCAAAAGAAAGTGGCTTTACGAACTGGATTACAGGTTGTTTTGGGGCATTTTATTTAAAATAGACTGAATTATCTTTGCAGTATTTATATTCAAAATAGCTGTGTAACTTGTCATACATTCCAGCCTTAAAAACAAGAGGAATTATCTAAGTGAGGCTGGGGCACTGAAAACAAAGGTGTATATTTTGGACTTACTAGAGTGAATGTAAATCCATGTTTACAGTAGTCTGTCAGTAGTCATTTTGCCCTCTCAGCTTGTCTCGCGTAAACTCAAATAAATGGTTAAATTCCCAACAGAAAATCAGACAATGAATCAGTATGTTTACAATCCAACATTAAAACTTTTCTTTGGACCTCAGCTTGTTCAATGAGCCGGGATTTAGAGCTGGAAAGCACCGATGACAGAGACAGAATGAGGGTGATGAGTAAGAAAAGCACATACAGGCTGCTCCCTCCTGTGAATGTTGACAGAAGCTCTCTCTTCCCCTTCTGTCACTTCACCGCAAGCCTGGTGTAAACCTGGTCTTGTTTGGCTCTCCATGGCTGTCCCACAATTGTCCCACAAAAATGACTGACCTCACCCTCGCTTCCTATGAAACTCGCGCTCCAAAATGGCTCCCAGCATGAGTGCGTCCCAAACGCCAGTACAGGCGCAGTCATTAGACAGAGAACTGGTGCTGAACTTTCAAGAAAAGGCCCCCAGACTGCACACCGTGATTTATAGTCTGGGGCTTCCACTGATACAAGAGATTAGTCACAGAGTTGTAAGGTCAAGCTATTACAGCTGCATATGACGGCATGTGCAGCCGCACATGATCTTGATTAAGTCCTGCAAGTGTGCAATTGCAATCATGTCCATGTTCTTTTGTCCTTTCATCTAATTTTTTTTGTCTTTCGTGTTTTTTTTTATATACACTTGCATTGCTGTGTGAGGCTTGTACATTCCCGAATTCATTGTTTTCTCGGATGTGCGGGATGTAGAGGAAAAGAGGCTGATGTTTGTCTCTGAAAAGTAGTTGATTGTCTTAGTCAGTTTCGCTCTCATGTCATCATTCATCTGTAACACATGAAACAGCTCTTGTTCTCACAGAGGGCTGTGGGGCTCCAGCCGGCAGCAAGCATGAGTCTTTCCGGGGTTAACCACTTGCAATAAAGCGTTTACAGTCTCAATGATATGAGAGCTCACACAAGCCTAATACCCTTTTCTTTTTACAGGTAAGTACCTACTTGCATGTCAAGGATAACAACTTGGCTGTGGCCCCTGTGTATGAGAGTATCACCCTGCCCCGCCAAAAGAGCCGCTCAGCCTCCCCTACTTTCTTGCCATCCTCCTCCTCCTCGCCATCTTCCTCGGCGCCTGCACCTCAGATGGCTAACGTAACCTTCCACCCTTCGACGGGGAGCAGCGGCAGCTCCATCTTCAGCAGCCTTAAGAGAATGGGCAAGAAGAGGAAGAGGAAGAGAGATGCTCGCAGACACACTATCCAGAAAATAATGGGAGTGGTAGAGCAAACAGAGGGGATGCCTCACTATGCCTGCGAGGCAATCACATATGACACACATACATGGCCGCTGAAGGAAGGCAGGAGGAAGAAGAGTTCACCAAAGAGTGGGGATGGAGTGGAAGCTATGGGCTATATGAAGAATCCCCTGCTGAAGGACATTGATACCGAATGTTCAGGGGAATACAGCATTATTCCATATGCTGTATCAGAGGGGCCCTTCACAAATCATGTCAGGAGCCACTGCAGATTCCTCTCTTTGGGCTCTGTGCTGAGCTTCGACCTACCAAAGGACATGACCCTCATACCCAGCATTCAGGACATCATTACTATCGCCCCTCCAGAGTCCAAAAAAGGAGCAGGGACTGATCCAGACCCCCTCTCCCAGAGACACACAGCCCTGAGCTCTTTCAAACAGACTCGACCCACGGCTGCCGCCACGCGCAGTTCAGCAGTTATGAGCTTTTCTGAAACACAGACTTCAACGGTTGTCACGAAAGATCTGCCTGATGTGGACAAGAGTTTCCAACCACTGCCTCCTCTTTCCCTGGAGGAGGATGAGGACCAGACTGTACCATGTAATGACCTATCTAAAACCCAGTTCACTCTGCACGAGGATGCGGAGCAGGAGTGGGACAAAATGTCAACAGGGGTTAAAACTAGTGAAAGGGACGGGACCAGCCAGCCTTCCCAGCCCCCTATTTATGTGAACCAACCCCAAAGTACGGCTGAACATAAACACGGGTGTCCTAGTGTCCATACGCTCATTCGGGACCTAAATGGACACCAGTACCACAAAAGCGCAAGACCCCAGAGTGTGCGTGAAGAGAGTCCTGGACTTCAGTGTCTGAGCCAAGCTTCTCATATGGTCGTGAATCTGAAGTCAACAGTTAGTGTGAGTGTCCGTCAGGACTCAGTAGACTCTGGAATCTCCACCTCTAGCAGTATCAAGCTTTGCACTGATGCTCCATGTCCAGATAACCCGCAGCCCAAGGGGGTGGTGGGGAGGCTCATGTCCCTTGAGGTGGGAGGTATAGACTGCACTAAATCGAGGGAGAACACTGTAACATCATCGGGTCCATCGACAGACTCGGCAGAGCTAGAAACAGAGCCAGTCCACCTCGACCACCAGCAGTTTGAGGAGGAAGAAGAGGAACTGGAGGACATCTGGAACCAGACTTCTAACTACAGACAGAGCATCTGCTCAGACATCATGTACCAGCCCAACCAGGAAGAGTCTGAACCCTCAGACCAATCCAGAGAACCTCTTTCCCACTCACCTTCACCGAAGACTCCGGCTGTGCTCTACAGGAACCTGGCCACAGCCTCAGCACCCAACCTCCTCGTGGCCGAGTTTAAACTGCCCCCCTACATTCAGAGCTTGCTGGGTTACGACAAGGAGCAGAGTCCCAAAGGTCACCTCCCTCCGCTGGCCATGGGAGACAGGAGGTCCTGGGCGGCCTTTCCTAACAGGGAACCGGCCAGCAAGACCTTGGTGACAGTGAACGAGACAGCGTCTGATCCAGTGAAGCTGCCGGATGTAGGGGACAATCAGAGATATATTTATCAGTACAGAGAGGACGAGGAGGAGGAAGAGGAGGCAAAGGTGGGGGAGGAGGTGGATGAGCGCACAGGTTGTTCGAAGGTGAGGTCAGCGTTTGATATACTGTGATGTCAAAACCTGAGACTGGATCAGTTCACCCAAATTACCAAAATAAGAAAAAAAAGATCTCGCTTATCCCTACTGGTATGTAAGCATGGGGATAGTTCTGGTTTTGAGATATCCGTCTTTGAGATTTCTTCTTCTATCCCAGTACAATGGAAGTGATTAGAACTTTGTTTGTGATGCTCGCAGCATTGAGAAATTACAATAAAAACACTGTGTTATGTGTATTACCCAGAGGAACAGACACTGTCTAAAATGTAATTTGTTATTGCTGCAAGCACCACAAACAGAATTCTGTTCTCCTCTATTCACCCTCTCATTGTTGTGTTTTTATGTAATTTGGGTGAACCGAAACTTTAACCCACCCTGCCTCATTTATTAGAATAAATTCAGTAGTAATAAATTCAGATGTTTATACAATAAGTATGTCAATTACCATGTATATATATATATATACAAACCTGCCCTAAACCTGTAGTTGGGGTCAGTAGCTTTTATCACTGTCCCAGTGTTGATATTAAAGGCAACATCTGCATGAGCAGCCAATATTTTGCCATCAGCGATGAATGTGGAATCTTCTCTTCCTGATCAGGACCAGTCAATGAGTCTACTGTCGGTTCATATGGGTTTGGATGGCATCTGTCAGCAAAGGAAAGCCTCTCAAAGCCTGGACAACGTGGAGGAGCAGGAAGAATCAGTGGCCACAGGAGGGCGCTGTATCACCCTGGTAAGAGTGACTGCAGTGTATTAAGCTCTTTGCCTGTCAGAAATATGGCTCTTGTGATTAACCGCAGAGAGGAGTTTTTCTTTTTGTCTAAATGTTATGGTGTTAATTTAAACCCTCTCAGAGTGGAAAGCCTGAGCTGCAGTCTATGGAGGGAACGCTGGAGAGGAAGCACAAGCTGCAGCTGGGAGGAAAGAAAGTAAGGGGCGCTCCATTCAATGTTTAAGCCAGCACGGTCAGCAAATGTAAAGCCCGCAGTCAGCAGCACACACTCTTATCTTATTTTCACAGGCAGCCTCCAGAGGCTGGAACTCCTACCATGCCGTCCTATACAGACACACCTTGTGCTTCTACCAGGATAGAAAGGATACATTGAGGGTAAGCAGAAAAATTACAAAAACAGAACCCAGGAGAACAGAAATGATAAATAATTGAATTGGATAGTATGAAGTCAGTGATGATCAATTTGCGCTGTGCTGCAGAGCTCTGCATGCGGCCTGCCGCTGAATCTCATGGGAGCTGAGTGTTCACCTGCACCAGAGTACACCAAAAAACCCAACTGCTTTCGACTACGGTAAGACTTATTAGTAATAAACACTGAATTATGATGTTTTATAGACTATTCAGATTTAAAGTCCATGACAGATGTATAGACAGCTGTCTGTTTGACCATTCTGGCGTCTGGAGGATGTAACAGTTGTCTTTTCTGGCCCTCAGGCTGCGTGATGGGTCTGAATATCTGCTTAATGCCTCCTCACGCTTTATGATGAAGAAATGGATGATGAAAATACAAGCAAACACAGGTAGACATTTTCACTTCAAAGCTAATATAATATAATATATAATATACTAATTCTGAACTGATGCGAAAATTATCTGATTCATTTACATTTTGTTTTTTTTTTCAAAGGTCAGAGCGAGTCTATGTCTTCATTATCAAGTGTCCCAGTTGGTCAAGACCTCCCCGTTTCCTTGTAAGATATGATGGTTTAACAACCTACAACTCTTGCTTTCCAAAGTCAAAAAGTCTCCGATCCTTACAATAATGTTTTGTAATTTTAAAAAAATGTTTCCCTCCCACCTTCCAGAAAGCCCTCCCTCTGCTCCACGTGTCATGGTGTTGCCAAATGCCACTGCTCCTCCCGACATGATGTCACCTCCACGTTCCCCAGGCGCAAACCACCAGGCGCCGCCCGAACCAAAGAGATTGTTGTCCTCACCAGAGAGTTCGGTCACATGCCACAGAGTCATTTAAGGAGTGTGGACGAGCGGTCGACCATCTCATCCTCAGATGGAGGCTGCTGTGGTAAGGCCTTCTGCTGTGTAGACAAAAGCTATATTTACCTGGGGAGGGTTGACTCAATGTGCTCGTGCTCCACATTCACACTTAGCAGAAGCAATACAAGCCCCACCCTCCATTGTTGGCTACTGACTATCCCCACTGAGGCACTGGTGGTTAGAAGATACACTCCTCTATAGTAGTTGAACAGGATTTTATTCATTTTCCTAACAATGATTTTATCAATCAAGCTGGTTTTGCTTGCTTCGTTACCTTTGAGGCTACTGTTGAGTTCAGAAAGGAATTCAGGATTCAGGAGACTGCTATGATAAGTGCTCTAACCACAGAAGAAACTAGTGAATGGCTGTTGCAGGTATAGTAGCCACCACTAGGGGGAGCTAAGGTATTGTCTTAATACATATTAAACAACTAGAATATCTCAGGACTGCACACCTCACATCTGTACAGTAAATGTTTATTTTTTCTTCTGTTCTTCTTAATTTCTGCTTTTAATATTTTTTTTTTGCCTCTCTCTAGATGACGATGAAGGCAGTTTACAGCAGCCAATGAGTCACAGAATGCCTGGAGCATCCACAGGCAACACCTCCTTCTTGGCCCACTCCCCTGTATCCAGCAGTCAGGACTGGCTCAGCAACAAGCGTCGCTCCCACTCCTTCACATCAGGTTAGTTTGCAGCTATTAACCTAAATGATCTATAATGTATCTATGGATCATAAACTGCAGGGTTTTTTTGGTCTCCTAATGTTCTCGCTACTGTTTTCTCTCAGCAACTTTCCAGAAGATCAAACCTATGTTGCACACCCCTGGAGGCAGAGGCCTGGAAGGAGGCTCCAACTACTGTGTGACTCTTGTAGTTGGAGACAAGTCATCAGACAGTCCATTCATAAGCAGAAGCTCTGAGCCCCCGCTGCTGGCCTCAGCTGGATGGCAGCAGGACACCTATCAGGACTCTGCTCTGAGGAGCTACGCCAGCCTGCCGCGGCCTCGCAACAAGTCCGTCTTCAAAAAGTTCTTCGGAAAAAGGGACCTCTGAGTTTTTTCAAATGGTTTTACCAGTAAAGGGGTTTACAGAGTTTCTAATGTGCAGTGCACATATATGTTGAAAAGCAAAAAAAACGCTACTACTGACTATATTTATGATCGGAAGAGCTACCACGGTTTTATTTTTGATGTGTTTTATATAAATCACTTCATGGGCGGAATAGTCCTTATAATAAGTCCTTTTTATGAGTGTTTATATTGTTCTTTTTCTTGTCAAGTGAAAGGAGCAATACTGTGTGAGTGTGCACTGTGTAGTTGTAGATTTGATTCATTGAAAAACACGTTTTCTCGCCAGTCTTACTTCATATTTCCTTTTGTATTTTTTAGGATTGTTGTGTTATTGGGTGAACAGTCTTTGTATAAAGTAAACCTACCTGCTCAGAATCAGTATGGAAACCAAATTTAGAGAATAATCCCAGTGTTATTATCATGACTCAGTTATATATTAACAATATCCTGGACTCATAACTCTTACTGTACCAGATCATTACAGCTCCCCTCCTTCACATGTGCAGTGTGTGGTGCACCAAAACATTCTCTTCCTGACACTAAAATCAGCAGTTTGATACTGCTTGAGCTTGTCTGATATTAACACTTTTTAAATACTAATTGTAGCAAAGGCTATTCATAATAAAACAATAAAAACCAATGATTTGCTTTGGCTGTGATTAATGGATGAAGATATTTATTTGTGGTGAAAATGTCTGTTATTCAACCTTTGTTGTCGTCTGTGGACGCTTTGAAGAGAAAAGGGATTAGATGAACAGACAGAGATTAAAGGCCAAGAACATCTTCACATGGCCTTATTTTTGCATATTAAAAACCTGCCACCATTCAAAGACATGATTCAAATAAATCCATAATCAACACTGCACTTTTGCTGAGGAACCAAGCATTCTCTGCAGACATTAGAGCTGCATAATGAGTCATATGCATAAAGAGTTTGCAAAATGCTACTGTTTAGCATTACAAAATATTCAGCGATTCCCTACAAGATCTCTGAGGGGCAGATTAGTTACAGCAGAGAGGGAAAGAAATAGGTCACTTGGTGTAAATCTTAATTTTTTTGGAAGATTTGGAAAGCATGAACAACTAGAAAAGGCTAAATTCTCTGAAGGAAATTGAAGTGTGCATACTTAGCGAGTTGCAGTCGAAGTTTAAGCACTTAAAGCAGTTGAAGTGTCAGATGAAGTGCAAGCACTAGCTGAAATCAGCTGAGGTGTAATCGCTGAAAGCATTTGAAATTTTAATGTCAAGTTTAAGCCCTGCAGGCAATTGAACTGTCAGTTTGTATGTAAGCACTAAAAGTAGTTGAACTGTCAGTTGCAGTGAAAGATAAAAGCAGTTGAACTGCCATTTAAAGAATTATGAAAGCTGTTGAAATGTTATTGAACTGTAAAAGGTGAAAGCGATCGAAATTTCAGTTGAAGTTGAAGCGCCAGAGATAGTTGGAGCATGAGCACTGTTAGTAGTTGAAGCGTCAGTTATGTTAGCAGTTGACATGTCAGTTAGAATAATGGATGGAATATGTACCATACAACACACCTTCAGATCACACTATATACATGCTGATGTGCAGTTGTCAGCGCAATTTACAGATATACACACTTTTGTAGAGTAGTACTATCACAAATGTTAAAAAAAATACAAAAAAAAAAACAAAGGAAGAAGAAACATTGAGTTTTGGCACAACCACTGCACCACCTTTCAGTTTCAATACGCACTGCCAAAAGTCACAGTGTGGTCTTGGCACGTATATACGCATACACACATGCACATAGCAGCTACAGTAGCCTATGGAATGGAAACAGCTCAAAAAAACTCTGCGTTTGTGGCGCAAATTTGTCAAAAGCATCCAGCAGAGGCATTAATCATGGCAGGTCAGCAATCTGTGAATCATTATCGAGACTCTATAGAGCTCAATGCTGTGTGACTCAACCTCTAACAGCACTGTAAAATATACCCTGCATTTGTTCAGTTTATATACAAAATCCCCATATAAGTCATGTCCATGTGCCACTTCAATAATCTATACGTTATTAGTGTATTCTGTGCAATAATCCACAATGACATCCGGGATATGATTGGTAAATTCCCATAGTTGCTGCATTCACATGTGGCAACCATTTTCTTGACATGCATGGACTACAAACATTTGGGTTTTTCCCTCCACAATAAAGACAGTTTTTGTGTGTTTTTCCTCTCTGTCAAGTTTGGAATGACAGCCACATCCTTTGCGGCCCCGAGGGACACAGCCAGTCGGCCAATCGATTGATCACCATGCCCCCGATCTTTGTGTCCCCTCTCTGCCCTCTGACCTCCACATCATCCGCGACAGCTCCCACTGCTTCCTTCACAGCTCTGGGGGTGTCAACCTTCCCCTGCAGAGACAGCGATGCGCTCACCCTGCTTGCGTATCACCACATTCTGGAGGCTTCCTCCCCGAGTGTGGGATTATATGGTACGACAATGGATATGTGCACCACAAAACACAACACCCACGCACTTCTCCACACTTTGGTTGTTGCATTTCCCCTGTTCAACCACTTATAACAGCCTACATGACACATCCTCCCAAAGGTGGAGTAAAGTCCAGGTTTTGTTATGCAGCCAAGTAAAGAGTGACTCACAGGGGTTACCACAGTTATTCAAAGAGATCCGGAGATCACAGACAACCATCAAGGTAGTGTAACAGGAGAAGGATGTCCTCAGGCCTAGACCCTTCCCCTGCTGTTGATGGAAAATGGTCCTTGTGCCTCTGGAAGGATGCATGGCACTTGACGCATCACAGATTTCTACAGGGAATACGTTAGTGGCTGCTCTTTAGTATTATAGTTGAGCCATTAGATCAAAATAAGTATACATTCATGTGAGTATATTTGAAGAATAATAAGCGCTACTCATTTTCTGAATAGCAAAGGAAGAAATTTGTTGAGATCATGCAAAGATTTTCCTTTTTCATCTTCATTCTCGTGCTTCTTTGAGCTTTGATCCCAGGCTCAAGAGGTAGGCTTGCAGAGGGGTGCGCTAGTGGCCCGGACACAGGCTTTGAAACCCAACACCGACTGCCTTCAGCAGCCCCTGGGACCCCGTGAAAGTGATGTAATGGGGAAAGTGGTTTAGGAATCATCTGTGGTGGGCAGCAGGGTGGAATAGTGGTTAGGAACCCAGATCAAATGGCTTAATTTCCACAGCCTTCGGATCCCATTTGACATTAACTGCCCACCTGTCAAGACCGGCGGACCTTAGTTACCCATTAGCACGGTGAGGTGAATAAAAGCTCAATTACAGCTTTCTGGGAATACATCTGAAATCACAATGCCTGTGGGCCATGCAAAGCCTTGTGGCAGAAACTATGAGAACTCACACACCCAGTACACGCCAAGAAATGACCTTGATTTAAGGGAATATTGCTAAGTACTTACCATGTGCAGGCTTTGGCACTGAGAAATCTGACATCACAGATGCTAAGAAGCTTTAGCTCCACATCTTTCAATAAATCATAAGATCATCTTGGGAAATAAACAGTGAATTTGAAGTCCGGCTTTGGGAAAGCTGGAGCAGGCTTTTGAGCATCTCCCACATGGTCTTTGAACAATATGTCAGATTTTCATCAGTTGTGTTTGGCATTTTGGCCAAGGGCTTCTCGGACAATATATCATAATATGTCCCCCTTCTACGGCTGTCCTTGTGCCTCCTGGGCTGGTACCACAAAGTGCAATAACTGGAGAGAAATTTCCTCATCTAAACGCCAGCTCCCCACCGTCCACCCCACCACCCCTCCCTCCCACCAGCAAGCTCCCTTTTGTCCTGGATTGTTGGTAAGCTCCTTGCATTTCTGTATCCTCCATGTGTGGAGGGATAAAGGGTACAGGGTACCACACAGACATCTGTCCTGCAGATATGGTGCGAATGCATCTCTGCGATATGGATATTAATTCACTTCATATTCATTCAAGCTATTCTATATGGCTTTTCACGCAACACTCCTCCTGCTTCAATACATTCAAGTCCCCTGACGGCGTGTCCAATTGATACAGTTGCACAATGGTTATGTATGAAGGAACGCATGGTGTTTACAATGTAAAATAGCAAGCATGAGTCTGGATGACGTTGGCACAAAATATAGTTATGGAAAGTGAGTATGGAAAGGGTTTCTCTTCTGTGCAAAAAAGAAAAAATAATCCTCTTTATGGCTTTGAGGTCTTTGCTGTTGTACCCCTTTATCAACAATATTTCAACCATTTATCCATTACTTTTAGGAGACTATTTTAACTGTTTATCCATTAATTTTAGCTATCTATTTAACCATTTATCTATTACTTTTAGCTATTTCAAATATATCCATTATTTTAGCTATCTATTCCAACTGTTTATCATTACTTTTGGCTAAGTATTTTTAACAATTTATCCATCACTTAAAGCTAACTGTTACAACTTCTCTGCCTCTTTGCTAGTTTTCACGCACTCTCAAAATCATGTTTCAGGTGTGGATATTTATTCAAATAAAAATTCAAATTAGTTGAGCTACTCCAAAATATTTCCAATCTTTTCTCCCTGGCAACTGCTGAAGTCCCCCTGGCTGGGAATCACTGCTGTAAATGACATGTCCATAATATCACGATATGTACAATATGGTTGCTAATTATATCACAGCACATCAGATGCATCCACACACACACACACACACACACACCCTTCACTTGGTGAAACTGATATGGTCTTTGTCACTGTTACATAACCATCTGCCACCGTGCTGCAGGGTGCTGAGGATCACCTCCCAATCAGCCCCTTCAGCAGTGCTGCTTGGCGTGCCCTACACCACGAACCATACCATCAACTCTAATTGCCCGTTAAGCCTGTGCCCACAGTAACAACTCGACGTCATATTTCCACATTGGTTCAGAAACATGACCGTTGCGATGTTGACTTTGAAGCCAATTCAGCGACTGTTAGTGCCGGTCGATCCAGAGGTACGTCAGTGGAGGCCACAGAACAGATGCTGGCACAGCAGCACGTCTGACGCAGATCACAGCTGGCAGCTCTCTCTGCAGCCAACCTGACAGGTTACATCAGTTATACAAGCAGTACTAAAAAACAAGCCAAAAACTCCTTCCATGTATTTTCACTTTGAAATGACCTGAAGATGCTTCGGTGTTGAAACAAATATCTTTTGCCAGAGGGTTTCTATTAAAAACCTTGATACAAATGCCAGACTTTGGAGCTCACGCAGAGTCAGTGAAATTCCACTTGCAGCGAGTCTGATCTCAACTATCTACAAACTCATGAACATTGAACGTTCTTGAGCTACTTTAAAAGCCTACTTCACCTATTCCTAATAAACCTACATTTATTAAGAATACAGCCACTTTGTCTAAAGCGAATGCACATCAGGCAAAAGGTATTAACGTGGCAGATTTAATTTGCAGCCGTTTGCTGACAGTCGCAGAGCTTTAGTTTTCTTTAAGTTTGACAACATGTCTCGTTATAGCTGTAAAACCCTTCAGAGACCTCTTTGGAGCTGTACGATTGGAATAAATCCTTCATAAATGCACTCTGACATATCAAAAATCCTATATTCAGTGACACCATTTATCCTTTAATGTAATCTGACTGCACATAGATAGAAATGACATTATCCCCTAGGATGGAGCATAAAATCCCTGAAACTAAAGCGAAGCATATTTATTTGTAGTGCTGAATGTAAAAACAAGATTGAAGCTCGTTAAGCTTCACTATGACAACATCTGTAACAGCTGAACAAATGAACACTTGCATTCTTTAAATATAATAAATGAACACCAGATGAAAACAATCTCTTTGTTGAAAGACAGCAACTGTTTATTTTTCTATTTTTCTGTTCATGGAACAGTGGTGGATGAATAAACCATGGGAGGATTGGACATAGTTGCACCGTTAAAAATTGATTGATTTCCAATGAGCACATCCTCAGGTTGACAAGACAAACACAAGGGAGGCTCACATAGCAAAGAACTAAATGAATAAACAGGGGCACTGCTTTGTTTGTACCGTTATGAAAAAAAAAATAGCACCACTTGTCCTCGTGAACAAATGATTATTACACACTAATAAATGGGAAATGTCTGCTAGAGTCTCTAAAAGACCCAACAGCTAAATAAAAAATAAATAGAGGACTAGTAGTCTTTGACTCTGAGAGCACGGGGTATTTACACACTAACCGAACAATTCCCCCGCTGTGTCCCATCTTACAATCAATTATTCAGCATGCAATCCACTTTAAGGCTGTATGAGAAAGAAAAAAATGAATTGTGTACATAAATACATGCATGTGACACACTAACTCTTCCAGCAGCTCTGCACGCCCCTCAGGTTAGATCACAACCTTGTTATAAAGCGTGTGTAGATCCACAGAATGGTCTGGCTGTGTGTCCTGTATATGCACTGACACAAATAAAACTTGTTGTCAGCACAAAAACACACAAGAACTGCAGGGTTTTCCCCTTTTAGTGGCTGTGAATCTCCATATTAGGTTGTGTGTTTCAGACAAGTTTGTAGTGTTGCTAAAATGTCTTGCAGAATAGCATTTCTGTTTTCCTTAGACACCTGAGTGGGAAAAGAAAGAAGCAAAAATCATTAAAGAAGGCAAGTAGGTAGTCTGCAGATGATGTAAAATTATACAACCCATGCTGCCAAAGATAAATAACATGAGAACTGTGACAAATGTCTTGTCCTGTTGGATCTAAGCCTCAGAGAACACGGTGTCCACTTTGAGATTATCAAACCACATGTTGTATACACCTAATCTCTGACCTACTGTCTTAAAAGCGAAATTACAAATCATATGTTTGCCAAAAATGTTTACACTGCCTCATAACCTTGTTCGATACAATAACTACCCGGCATGGTGAGTATTTTGCATGACAATATCCATAACTGAGTCTTCCGTGATAAATTATTTTGACATTCGAGACCACCCTTTGTTGTTGAATCAGTCACGCATGATTTAGAGTTAATCCTGCTATAGGAGAGGGATAATGGAGGGCATGCCCCTTGTGCGTTAGTGAGCAGACTGACTGCCCTCCTAAGACCAAGTGGATACAGTGTAAACACTGTCCTATAGCTATTGTGGGACTTAAGAGCGCCTAAATTGACCTAAATATCTCTTTTTTTCCCCCCAGAGTGCGTGCTAGTATGTGTACTCACCGTGAAGACCTTGACATCTCTCCTGCTCCGCACCTCTTCCACGAGACCCAGTGGTTTACCCTTGGGGATGGGGATGGTGCCCAGGATGGTGCAGGACGAGCTATCTAAAGTCTGCCTCACTGACCTGATGAACAACTGGCTGAAGAGCTCCATTTTGCCAATCTCATCGATAACAAACACCTTCCTGCTGCCCCCATCTGCTGACCCTACCTGGAAAAAACACGGATGATGTCATTATAGTCATTACAGAAATAACAGGACACCAGTTCAGTTTGGACATGCACTGATAAAAAGATAAAATAGGTTTCATTGGTGGCCAAGTGGCTGATCTAACATGTGGGTAAAGCTCATCATGTTAATGTCTCATGTGTGTGAATCTCACTGGCTGATAGTACGCCTGTGATAGTGTTACTGTTACACGCAACGGGTGATCTGCAGTGATTACAGAGATGCTTTAAGTGAGATCAAAGTGGAATGTGTGACGCCAGGGCATAGACACCTTCCTTTACAGCGCATGTGTAGGCGTCACACCAGGCTCACTTTACAGGCCGGATTAATCACGGTCAGTGACAGCCAGACGGCACCATGAACACTAAAAATGTCACTCTGGAATTTATGTGTTTGCAAGCTTCCAATTATTCCATCAATTCTGAGAAAATCAAAGGTTTGATGATTCGTCAAGTGGGGAGAAAGGGGAGTGTTTTTGCTTCACTGTGATCTATTGATGAGGGCGAGTTTAAAAAGCTGCTGGCTTACGTTTCTGAAGAGGGGGAGAGCCAGGTTTTCAAACGAAGGCAAGTCAACCACATACTGCCCAACTGTGTATTCCCGTCTGCCATGAGATGAACCGGGAGCGTCTCTGTGAGTTAAAATAAGGTGGAGGTTACTAAAAACAGCACAATGAAAGAGAGCAGGTCTCTTGATTTGGATTGGATGACGACCCCCGCTACCTGATTCTGGACAGGTGGCCCCTCTCTCCTGCCACTGTGACCACATCAAAGCCGACTCTCCGGCCTCCCTCTCTGACCTCCTCTGTGTAAAACCCTTCAACTCCCACTCCTGATGACACCAAAGCCTCACAGGCTTTCTGGACCAGGGTGGTTTTCCCCACACCTGTAAGCGACACAAGGGACATTGTAAAACAACTGCAGTATCTCTATTTAAATTACAGGTACAGTGCTTTACTGTAAAGTGTCAGGACATGTTTAATCCATGCATTAGTGATGCTGGCATCCTTATTGTTTCATCAATGCTCTCAGTCTACTAAACTTGCATAACGTTAAACCAATACAATGTATGTTTGAAGAGGAATTATGACTAAAAACCTGTCAAAATAGTAATTAAAAATTGAATGGTTTGTATGAACGTCTATTTACTCTTTTTAAGGAGTTAAAGGAAGAGCATAAGTATCTAGTTATCCGGATACAAATAACGTTAGCTAAAACAAGCTAACTTTCATCAGAGCCAACATTTCACGTTACTGACAGGGACTCTGGCTTAAAACAGCTGACTGACTGGTCTGAATTTACAGCGAGTGTAACTTCAACAGCACCGGACACTCTGGGTGTGAAGTGTTACCTGGAGGTCCTGTCAGAAAAACGTGTTTGAGCATCTCAGTTCACACCGTTCAACATGCTGCTGCGGCTCTTCCGTACACATGCACTTGACGCATGCGCGGTAGGCACTAGAGTTCAGAACTTTATTTTGTGAAACACAGCATAATATTGGATATTTTAGCCGATTTCTCGAGGCTTTAGTTTATTAACAGGTCACCATGACACATTATTTAGTTGTATCATGGAAACACTTTACAAAGTAGCTGCTGTAATATAAGTATTTATATGATTTACTTGAGTAAAAGGAGCAGTACCACTGTGTACAAGTACTCCAAAGTCCTGCATTTAAGAGTAAAAGTGCTCCTCATGCAGAATGGACCCTGTCAGTGTTTTACATTATCTGACTGGACTAATATTACTAATGCATAGTACACAAAGCAAGTGTAAGCAGCAGCTTAAAACTGTAGCTTTAACTATATTATGTGTTTTTGTGTATATAATCTACATGTTATTGTATAACAATGATGTTGAATGCTTGATATAGACTTCATCTGAAAAGTATTATCAGAGCTGTCAAATAAATGTAGTATAAAGTAGCATGAAATTGAAATACTCAAAGTACAAGTACCTTAGAATTCTACTTAGTTACGGTGCTTGAGTAATAATTTCACTTCCACTAATGTGAATTAGTAAGGTTCAGTTGTCCCACTGAAACCCAAAAACTGCAAAAGAACACAACTGTGTCGTGCAAAACACACCACACCGGTTTTTAAGCTGAATGGAATAACCGTCTCTGTTTTGCTTATCAAATAACATCGAGGGACAAACGCAAAGTAGCGGCTGGTATTTAAAGGAAACTCCCTGAAATCAGGAGCTGTCCTCGGAGCTCTGGGAGATTTTCAGCTTGTGACAACTCTACTGGAAACGAGGGCTTATAAGTGAAATGATTTGCATAAACGGCGTGCAGAGAGAGATTTTCCATCTTCTTATATGTTACTAAAAGACTCACAGTCCAACACTTTATGCAAATGTCCAGTAGTATTAACTGAGTGATTAAGGCATAAAGTGATCACAATATATCCATGAAAAGCGTGTCTTTATTCAGAAAGGTTGTCAGACAACATAACTGAAAGGAAAACTTACACATTTGCTAGATGTGTGCAGTACAATACTACTACTCATGTGTAATAATGTAGCCTTGATGTTACCATAATGTGGAACTATACATATATTGTTTCTTCACATGGTGTAACCAGGGAGTTTGTTAGACACTAGCTTAGAGATATGCTGATACTCCTTTCTGAAATCCAGAGATCCAAGCTCATCCTCCAGTTCCTCTGCCTCCTGTGGTTCAAAGGAGGATATCGATTCTGCAGAAAATCCTCCAACTGGGCCGCCGCTCTTGGTTGACTCGCTCCTTTGACCTCTTGGTGATATGAAACTGTCTGCGCCAGAGCTCCTTTCCACTCTGCTGCTGTCTGTCATGTGTTTCATGGAGCATACGGTTTGTAAGGAGGCCGACCCGTCTCTGTCACCATCGTCGGAGGAAAAGCTGAGGGCCGAGGCGTGGGTTCGAGGTCGGATGATGTGCGTGCCCCTCAGAGCACGCTGCGGAGAGCTGGGGGCTTTGACAGGCACGGGGAGGACTGCTCTCTTCTGGAAACATTCAGAGCCAGAGTCGGAGTTGTGGAAGTCGGGGCGGACAGGAGACCTGGGAGTCTTGGCTCTGTAGGGCTCGGGGCTACTGACAGGGTCAGGGGAGAAGGCATCGCTGGGCTCGAGACTGTTAAAGTCATCAGCATAGTCTGCCTCCTCGTTTCCTCCCCCACTGGAGTCTGAAAATGAAGATTTCGGGCTGCTGTGTCTGCTGCTTCCTGAAGACTCAGTTCCCTCTCTGTGCCCGTCAGACTGTGATTGATTTGATTCGCTGTGACGCTCGTTCGTGTCTTTATTTTGAGCAACACTGCCACTGTCCACACTGGGGATGTGAATACATTTCAAGTCTCTTTCAGAAAGGGAAGGTTTTTCTGAAATTCTGGGAGAGTCTCTGTCTTGTTTTTGAACTTCCCCATGCAGCTTTTTGTGTTTTAGCGTGATTGTTTCTTGTCGTGCAGAGTCCACTGTGATGTTTTGTATCATCGTCTCAATATTTTCATTCAGACTCGAGCTCTGGTTTAATACTGATTTTCTTTTGCTGGACTTCATAATCTTATTCCTTGACTTTGTCTTTCCTGAGGTCGTCCCTGTCTGTGTATCATTCTGTACTAATTCCATGCATTCACGGCGTTTTACTTTAAGAGGAGAAATTAGCTTCAGCCTTAAATTAAATGTCTTAGTTGTACCATACACAAGCTTCTTCCTAGGAGATGTACAGGAGCTTTTACTCTCAATAAAAGCCTCTTCTTGTTTCCCTTTCACAGATGCAGGCCTAACTACCGGCGTAGAACAGTTTCTGGGGGAGTGTAAATGTTTTAAATGGGGACTAGTCCCCTGTCTGGTTTTCTGCAACGATTTGGTTTGTGCCTTTCGTGCTGTGTTTCCGTGCCCGGCTGAAGGCTCAGTGGAAGCAGGCCTGTAAATCCAAGCTAGACTGGGATGAATAGACAAGGGCTCTTGTGGGCTCTGGCCATTCAACTGTGACAGCTCAACAAGAAGAGCATTTAGTAGAGGCAACTGTCGCAAGGCTTCCCCGAGGACATTTGATGCCAGCCCACTTGTTTCCTGGTTTCTTGACATTTGTACATCATGTTTCACTCTCTGGTGGTGCATCATTAGAGAGCTCGCACCTGCAATTTCATTTTCAGCAGTCTCTTCCTCTGAGGACGTGTCTTCAAATGTAAAAGCCTCCGAGTCTAGATTCAGTAATGTGCAATCCCCTCCTTCATTTTTGCTTTTTTCCTCAGAGTTACTGTAGAAGAGATGTGGCGGACAAAATGTGGTTAAATCTTCTTCAAAGCTGTTTTCAGTTTCTTTCAGTGTCTGAGGCATTTGGCTTCTTGGCTTGTGTTCAGTCTGCACGGCAGCACGACCGCCACAGTCCTGTTTATCCTCATTTGTCGAGGTATTCTCATTTGATGGTTTGTTGTTGTTGTTGTTGTGGAAGTCTCTGCTAACATCGGACTTGCCCTGTGTGGGTGAACAGACATTCCCACAGTCAAGAGGCAATAATTCTGTAGATATGTGTTTCTCTACGATGCTTTCTTGTACATGTTGTCCCCCATTTGTGCTTTTCAGACCGCTCCTCTCTGTGATATGTGGCAGTAAACTAGCTCCCAGGCTTAGCAGTTTATAACTCAGGGAAATTGATCCTATTTTGTCCCCCATGAGGTTGCATATACCAACAAGCCCCCTTTCACCATGAGATGAGGGAGTAGAAGCACCATGTTCACTCACATCCTGCCTGATTCTGCCCATCACTTTAGCCAGTGAGATGAGTGAGGTCCCGACTAGTTTGGGGATCTCCTCCTTCACGTCCAGCACCATAGCATATAGAGGGGTGTTAGATAGGTGGGTGTGCAGTGAGTTCAGGTTCATTTTGAAGAGACAAGACTTCCCCCTGTTAAAGGCGTATTCTCCCTGCCGATCCTCTCCACGTTGCTCTTGTTGGTTGATGCCGCCGCTGCTCTGCTGAGGCTGATAAATGAGCAGCGTTGGAAAATCCAGCAGTCGTACCCCGAGAGCCAGCTCGTCGGACACTTTGCTGTCTTTCTCGATCCGGATATGTTCCACTAAAAGCTCAAATGAAAACAGAGTCTCGGGGTTGACGCTATTTTTCCGTCCTGACATCCTGAAAGCTGTGTGAGCACAAAAAAACAACAACCAGCTAACTAGCTAGCTGTTAGCTAATCCGCAAACTCGAGCTTTCAGCTTCTATCGGCTCCATGGAAACAAACAGCTGGCGCGAGCATTTTACGTCATACAATGCCCCGGTGTACCTGGGAAATGTAGTTTCAGGGGTCCTTTACGCATTGAACTGATTTAAAACTGAATTAAACATCAATAATATCGCTTATTTTTTGTCATATTTTAAGAAATAGGGTATTGTTCGTTTTTGTAAGTGCAGATAATTGTCTGAAATCTGTTTCCAAGTTCAAACCAACGAAAATAGAAAAAGAAAAGAACTGCAGAATAACATCTTACAGGCAACTATAAGAACAACAGCACACATTACAAGCACAGGTCGAAGGGATATGAATATAATAATTTATTCAGTTTGGGAGAGCAACTTTTCTGCAGTTCACCAGATGGTGCCACTGTAGGGCTTATTGGGCTCATAGACTAAAATAGCCTCGTAGTGAATGACAACAAGAACACCAGACTTACTATACTTACATATCAGGGTAATTATTCTTTGGCTTATGGTGGACATTAGTCTGTTAGCCTCTCTTCAGTATCAACCAATAAAGCTGTGATAATAAGTCGTCAGAGTGAGTGAACAGCAGAGTTTCTACAGGCGTCGGGTGGGCGGAGTCTTCCTCCCTGCGTGTTGTCATCACGGAGATAGGTGCTGGATGGATATCGCTGTGGTCTGAGCTACTTCAGTCTGGAGGCTGAGACTGACAGAGAGAGATGTGAGGCCGACGACCGCAGCTTCAGCTGGTTTTTACCCCGTACGGATAACTGACAACGTTAACAACCTCGCAACCTGGACGGGACAAAGCTCACATTTGAAGGTATGTTATTTTTCTGTCCCTCCGAACCGACCAACAAAGTAAAAAGTGGGGCTGAAGCTGAAAGTGAGGCGCGCTGCACGCAGTGAGAGTAGCGAAAGGCGGAGTAACTCATCGGCATATCGATGGTGATAATGAAGACAAAGGATAAAGTTACTTTCAGGCGCCGAAGCAGATGTAGTTTGAGCGACAAAACAGAAAAGAACAGGAGGATATGATGTTTCAGCAGTAGCATATCTAAAGCCCATAGTAGTGTCTGTTCATGAAGGGTATGGTATGAGCTGTTTGTGTGTTTATTAACTGAGGAGCATGTCAGCATCACATATACACCAAATTCAATGCAAAATACATTCAATTTTACATCCATATTCCTGAAGGCAGACTATATTATATCACTCCGAGTTTTTCACAGTCATTATACTGTTAATGATATTACACGTTGACGTCATATGTTTGGTGATGGTGGTGGTGTGTGTATGTGTGCGCGTGCTGGGTGGGGGTGATTGAACTGGATTTGCACAGAAATATTCTTGAATGAATTTGTTTAGTGGAGTGCTTCCATGAAAACGGTGGGGGGCGATAAAGGCACCATTGTCCAACTGGTCATGGGTGATAAAGCCTTTTCACTGTGGGTGAAGCCTTACAGGCCATGTTTAATTGTTCTGGGAAGCTCAGAGTGTAATATCTTTTTTTTTTTTTTTTTATGCAAGTAATGGTCAAAGACACGCTCTACTGTGCTTTACTGTGGTATTATGTGCTTATCTTTACTTTTTTGCAGTGGTGGGAGCTTGTCAGTGTGTCCAGACAAAGAACAATTTCCCCTAACATCACAGTTGTTTAGATTCCCCATAAATAATATCTGGCAGTCTCCTTGTACACAACATGAGCAATCTTGCTTTATTACTGGCCGCTCATGTGGCCTATTCAACATACAGTGTACTGTATACACCACTGGGAGAGTAAACAAGTGAAACGTTGTTTGTGTTCCAGCACCGTATCCTTTGCTGTCTTCCTGCAGGAAGTTTAGCCTCCACAATAACTAACTTCCTAATAAAGGGAAACAAATAGGCCCATTCCTCTGCTGGTGGCTGGCTGCAGACACAACAACTAGATGCTGTGGGGTGTAAATGTAAGTTTCCATTGTTTAATTTTCAGTGCTCTGGATTTATGTCCTCCTGGCTTCACAGCTCCCATCTGAACAGATCAAGCATAAAGACTTCCCTGCTCCTGGAGCGTTAAAATCAATAAGACACCATTATTTTTCACAGGGTTTTATGTCTGGGAAAGATTAGGTTTTTTTGGTGGGGCTGTGCTGAACGAAGTAGGCACAGGAGTGTTTTAAGATGGCTCCAGTATGTTGATGGCCTGGTATAACATTTAACATATTTTCCTTTAACGCCAGCACTGTTTGGCTTAACTCCAGCTGTTGTAGATCTGCACGTCAGGGAGGCAATTTTTCAACTGACCACTTCCCTGAATGGGCATAAAGACATCTGTAGTGATGTGTGAATAATTTGCTATTATTGTGCACAAAAGTGAAAAACAACCCCATTAATCTGCTCATTTTCTCTGTCGTCATGCAAATATTTCTATTAGTTAACCTGTTTTCCAATCAAGTTTGGATTCATGCCTTTCCTCATTATGTGGTTGCACTCAATACTTAATCTTTAATTTAGAGCGTTTCATTTGATTCCTACCTTGTTGAATTCTTTGTTGGTGTCATGTTTTTCATTACATTACAGATGGGAATGCAGGCTTTTTTCCTAGATAGATGAAAGATAGATTCAAGACAAGATCTTCCCAAATGTAGATGAAAATGAGGCTGCCTAGGTACCCCGTCTATACCCACTGCCAGCAGCGCACTCCTAGAGGGAGACCTATTCAGCAGCCATGATAATGACAGCACCAGGGAAAGTCTTTCAATCTTAGTTTGAATAGAGATCTGTTGCGTTCTGCCATCAGTAAGTTGCAGACAGGGCCCTGAAGAAGAAATATGTTCTCATCTATTTCTAACAGCACCTTCTGCATGGCTAACCAGACAATTGGTAATTGAGCCGGATAGATATGTCTTTCAAAATAAAGTTATGTGCACAATGTGTGCTCAGCTGAACAATAAGGCACCTGCCGTGATTGGCAGAGGAACGGCTTCCTGTGACATGCCCACAGGCCGTATCCAGTTGTTATCATTGCAGAGCTGGTTAGGATGTCTTCTGGCCTACTGGGCTTGGAGACGCCCCTCTAGAGTTACAGCAGTAATGTTGTGTGTGTGTGTGTGTGTGTGTGTGTGTGTGTGTGTGTGTGTGAAACAGAAATTAGCTGTAAAGATATTACCGTAACAGAGAACTGTTTGGAGGCTTTCTTTAGGTTTGGGAAATTACTTAACAGTAGTTGCTGATTTCAGCGTTCTTGTTACACCACTTCCCCAGTGTGCCTGACACTGTCTCCTGGTCTTTCCCCTTGTTTGTCTCTGTTCCCACGGTGCTTTGCTACCAGTGTGCTGACTAGTCATGACTTGGAGAACAGTAGAAGGGGAAGAAAAACTGCTAAAGGACTTCAGACCACATTTGTTAGGGGTGATGCATTTCTCCTTATTGTACCCTAGAAGCATGCCAAACCATGTGGCGCCCCCCCTTTCCAACAGATCCCACACCCCATGCATGTGACGAGGATCAGGAAACCTGGTCTGGTCTGTGCCGGCTGACCGGCTGGCTGGCCAGCCAGGAGTCACAATGGGCCTCCTGACCAAATCCTGTTGCTTCAAAACCAACCAACCAGCAGACAGGGGATCACATGCTGCCTGCTCCTGTTGTGAGAGCCAGACTTTCTCTCTGTCTTTTTGTCAGCCTTTGTTTTGATTGCAGTCTGGATTTATGGAAGGATTTAAGCCCACTCATCACTGTCAGGGAAAGCACAGATGCCGTCATTAGGTTGATGTTTTTTATGAATTGATCCCCTGTTCCACTAGGGGTCTGTTTGTGATGGGTGTGGGTGGTTTACTGAGCAATGTTCATCATACGTACAGTACATACAAAGACTGGAAATAAGTCTCTCTTTTGATTCAATTTGTAACATTGATGATCAATTATCTAAAACTATCTTTCTCATCAGTGCCAGCAATACTTCCCTTTAGTTTGGGCTAAAACACAACAATAAACCATCCATATGACTCTCTGAAGAAGGTTGAAACATGGTTACCAAAGGATCATGCAACTGTAACTGCTCCAAGGTCAGCGTGTTCGGTTCTGTTAGGGTCATTCATCATTTTTGTCTGCGCTGCACATTATATGACTTCTCATGTTTAATCAGTGTAATAGCATTAAGACAGTATGTTTAACAGCTTGCTCGGGCGCTGGCGTATGTCAGCATGCGTTCCAGGGAAACACAGGAAGACGCCAGCAGCCCTTCACAGTGCGGTGTTTCCACTCTTTATGTGATATGCACAAACGAGTATGTTATGGCCTGTGGCGTGTTTCTTGCGGACATATGTGGATTGGTGCCCTCATTTGCCGTTTGTTTGTTTATTTATTTGTGTCTAGTAGATGTATCATTGGTTAATCTGACCATACTGATGTGGTTAAGCCCCGTATAGTAGATACAGTAGATTAGGTGCAGATGGACGCTGTGTTTGTCAGATGTAATGCCTGCCATTTAAGGCATTTTAATAAGGGATTTTAAAGGAGAAATGGAATCGTTGGAACATTTTCATGGTTATCTTGTTAAGAAATAGATGTTAATGGAAGTAGTAAATGCTGTTGTCTCAGTAAAACTGGCCAAAATAGCTGCTACACCAGCCCATCCCTTGTGTCTTGTACATGTTGTATCTGTTCTGCTCTTTAATTTCCCACCATCTTGCCACTCATCCAGTGGCTTGCTGTCGTGCCAGGCACATTTGAGTGAAAAATCAGTGCCATGGCTGGAGGGGAAGCTGCTGGATGGAGCAGATGGTATAGTGACAGAAGTCAAATGCGCCATCGCTGGTGAGGACCCTGTCAACCTCTGGTGACACACATGCCGAGCTGCTGAAGGACTGAGGGGGAGGTGGGATGTAGGAGTCAGAGGGGAGAATAAAGGTTTGACCCTTCCGACGACCGACTTTACCATCACTGCTGGCTCATGCACAGCCAGACCAATTATGGAAAAGATAAAGCATCTGATAACCTCAGCCGGAGCAAAGGATGATACACTATGCTCCCCTATATCCTTATTACAGCTGTTTTGAAGCCCTTTTGTTGAGTGCAGATGGTGAATAAGCAATCATTATATCCATGCATTAGATATTACTTCTGTGTCACTGGTCATAATCATATGACCAGCTTGGACCTTACTGTTTAACGATGACCTTTTGAAACCCCACATGCTTTTCTAGGGACTAAGCTCCATCCTACACACACGAGTGACAGACGGAGCCACATGTGATCTTGACTGTATGGCGGTGGCTTACAGATGTAGCCCCGACAGTCAACACAGATGTAACTGTAAGATATTTTTCCATCTGAAAGAAAATCATTTACTCTCCAGATAATCTCTTTGATCTTCAGACACAATGGTGAAATGTGGGTCACCTCAGTTTATAAAGGAGGACCATCATTGTTATAATGACTAAAGATTTTAAAAATTAAGGTGTTCTGCCATTTACTCACCTCACCCCACTGGTTATCCACACTGGGTTAAAAGAATGGTGCATTTATACCTGCGGCTTGGTCATTGAGTTAAATAGCAAAATAGACCACAGCCTTCAGGCTTTGCACTAAAGCCCTTTGTCTTGTTCCTGGTGTGAACGCACAATAGTTTTATTTATCCATTTCTTATCCTTTCATGACAAAGTCTACCCAGTGGACAGCAGTGCAAATACCGCGTGTCAGAGCTGTGAGCAGGGGAGGATCACTCTTTGTTTCACCAAGCCAGTCATTTACCTGTGTCATTCCAAAAAACATCATGCATTATGGATTTTCAATAGTCAAGCATATAGGAAAATGTGTCTTGCCAAGATGAATTACGTCTGCACCCCCTGTTCCCTCAGGGACTCATTAGTGTCCATATCAGGAATGTTGGGGAAAAGGCCACCGAAAGTTGCTGACCCTCCTTACATGTTTTGTCTACGTGTCTGTCACTGGGCCACAATGGAGAGAATGAGAGCCGGCCAGTCATTAACCCGATTGCCACTGAGTCCAAGGACCAGTCGTGACCCATGGGGTTAACTCAGTCTGTGTTCCCCTCAGTGGGCCCAGACAATCGGGATAGCTGACCTCTGTGGCCAAGCCAGCCTCCAATGGGAGATAAGAAGGGATTTGGTTTAGTGCCGATGTGCATACCTCCTTCCTACTGTAGCGAAAAAGAAAGGGCCTGTCTCAATAGGCAGACAGGACTGGGTGTGGGTGATCCAGACTGCATACCATTATGGCCTCTGTAGACTTTCTCTCTCTGTGTGTCTCCGTCTATTCATTCATTGAACACCACCTTGGTAAAGGTGTCGGTATGGAAGGTCAAAATTACCAATATTGGGTACAAAAAGAGGTGCAAACTAAATTTACATGCATAAATAAAATATGTAGATGAACCAATAAGTTTGCCCCCTCAACCAATCACCTGCCAATAATATATATGCTAAAATAAACTGACTTGACTTGAATAAGAAAAACTAATAAATAAATAGAGAGTTGAGTTTGATAGTTGGAGAACTATTTCCCACTTTATTGGTTTATTTTTGTATTTTCCTGTATTATTCATATCATTATTTATTTCATAATATCTATTTATGTAATATTAGCCATGCTGGAATCCTCGAAGGTTCAGTAAACTAGACATGTACTCATAAAATGTAGGCCAATACTGCACGAAACCCCGGGTGCAAACATCTGTGCCCTTGACTGTCAAATTGACCCTGGGTAAGGCAAGGAGTAAATAGCCATTGGATGAGTTGTTTTGAAGCGTAAAAGTATGCTGACTTGTTTCTGATAGAGGTTGATTGTAATTAACAAGTCAAATGGAGCAGAGCCGTGACAGATGTGCCATAAAGTGCTCGGCTTTAGTGTGTTTGCGTGCGTGTGTGAGAGCCATTGAGGCATTGCTGCTGGAGCCAGTATCCTTCACTTAACCTCACCAGTGCACTGCAGTGCTTCCACACTGTTGTTGAGCATGCGGTTATGTCAAAATTCAATTTAGCCTACTTGAAGAGCAGGATAGCTTCAATAGATATTACACTGTACACTGTAAGGCAGTTTCTTTAAGCAGTATCTCGTTAAGATATAAAGAATAGGATGTAAGAATAAAAGAACTGAATTATATTCCTCTGTGCTGTTTGACAGAGGCTGCTTTGTGTTGTTGTGAGATGGCCTATTCTGCTTTGTGCACAGCACCGACGAGAATGTACAAGTTTTCTGGGTATCAGCCCTTTTACAGGAAGGAACTTTCTCCCAAACAGCCCTTTATCAATTGTGAGAAAGTGTCTGTTTTTTTGTTGGTTCCTTTCATGTCGCCAGCTCACTGACATGAGACAAATTAGAAAGTGTAGTCATGGTCTGTAGTCTGTCATTGTGTTTTTAAAAGCGCTGACGAAACATATTGGGAGGAGGGCGTTATTCTTGTTTGTGTTTCCACTGATCCATAAATCAGATGATAATGAGTTTAGTTTACTGGATATAGTATGCGGTTTATACTGGGAATCCCAGAACTATAACAAACGTTTGGCCATTTGCACTTTTATTTTCAATGTGTATTTCAGAGTGGTGCGATTCAATGTATTATTCTGATTGTGTTATTCTTTCATTTGACAGCAGTGGCAAGCTGTCAAAATCTTTTAAGTGTTGGCTAGAAATCAGAGGCATTATAGCATTCTGCCAAGAAGCTTTTTTCATTTTCTAGAACTTCATTTGGTGAAAATAAACATTATACTTCCTTTCAATATCCTTGAAATCTAAATATTGTTTCTCTTGTAGTTCAGTTCAGATTGTACTTTTGAATTACACACACCATTAAACCAGGACATTACTATGTAGCCTTTGTATCCACTTACTGAAGCACAAAAATGCCTGTACATGATGTTGCCTTTGGCCTATCCTTGTAACTTGCTGTTAGCAAGGACATAGTAGTCTCAGACTATTTTAGACAAGCCTGAGATACTGGAGTTACTGGTGTGTATGGGAAATCCTTTTACACAAAGTGGAAGGGAAGGCTAAAGCAGAGAGGAGCTGAACTGTGCAGGGCTGGCAGTCGGCCTGGCCTTTCCTTGTACTCTGGGCCGCTGCAGCAGCGGTATGATGTGTTTAAGGAGCACCGGCCCAGCCAAGCAGAGCTAATTTGAAGCTAGAGTAGTATATTCCATCTCACTTGTTTTTTTTTTTCCTCTTTCTTTGCGACATCATTTCGAATAGCCTTCCTTTTATGCGATTTGTAAAGGCTGTTGACAGAGGATAATGATCTGGAGTGACAGTGTCCTGATTTTTTTCTTTTCTCTTGCTTCTGTAATCGCACTGTCTGTCAATGCGGAGGAGATCAACTGCTCCCCTCCTCCCCTCCGCTCAAGTGCATTGAAGGCTTCTCTGGACGTTTGGGGGTTAGCCACAGGGGGTGGGACGCTGTGGGATCCAGAGCTAGAGGGGCAGCGCATTTGACACTGAATGCTAGCCTTTATATGGGTTTACTGCCTTAAAAGAAGAAGGAGCAAAGGAAGAGGAGATTACATAACACAGACGGGCAAACAATGTCCCAGACAATGTATTAGGATCCCAACAAGAGGTCTCTGTACAAGTAATTCTTACAATGCCTAGCAGCTAGACAGTGTGTTCAGGCAGTGCTTACCTTCCCCAGGCTCTGTTTACTGGAAGGCCAAGGAGCTTCTCTAAAATGTAAACAGGACTGGAGGGCCACATACAGTTCAGCACTGAGCTGTGTGGGCTCGAGCCAAAACACAATGAACACATAACTGCTGGATACACAGCCAGGTGCTATATATCTGACCGCAGGAGCAGCTGTATAATTACACTGTTCTCATCTGTCGCAAGATAATCTGTGTTTAGGTGGAGCACACAAACACCAAAGGTCAGAGGTCAAAGCAAGCTTCCAACTTGTTCATGGATTTACTTTGTAATATATTTACTTAAATATACTTACTGAAAATTGAAAGTCAGTTCTTTTCTTTCCAGTTTAATCCTGTTGAGTTTCTCCCACAGTCCCCTACCCCAATTAAGGACACAGTTTCTCATTTACATGACTCTAAAGAAATCAGGTTAAAGCAGAAAACCAACAATAATCAGGTTGGTGAAGTGCATGTAAACACACAGATTCTCATCAGGTCACACACGAAGATCCATTCTCTCCAGTGGTGACATTTGACATGTTTTGGGGGAGTGTAAAGAGAGAAACGGGTGTAGGTTAATTGTTTCCTGTCATTTGGTTTAATTTTCGCTGAAAGGCAGTCTTGAGTCTGGGGTCCCTGAGGAGACTCCTTGCATTTTTCCCCAGATCCTGCTCAAACAGAGCCAATTCCCTGGTTAGTCCAAGCTGCTCTGTTTGTTGACTTCATTGGCTGCTGCTGCACCATTGCTTTGTCACCTCTGTGTTTTTGCTGTTGCACTGCAGAATCAACAACATGCCCTTGGCTAGGTTTACAATGTAGAATGTGATGGGTTTGCAAACATTTTCTCGCCGCGGTTGCTGAAAAAGACACACACTGAGCCATGAGCCTCTGCTTGATGGGACTGTACCCCAGGGAGTCCCGTGCTGGAAGACTGTGGTTGTTATTGATTTAGTATTGAATAGTATTACTGTCTGTGCTTTCTCAGGGAGGATAGTAATGATGGGAATTCATATATGTCCTGTTTCTGAGGCAGTATTTCAAGGTCAGGCACACACATTACCCAACAGACTTTGTCTCTCTCATTAACCAGGCAGGTTGACTAAGATGTTATTTATAGCAACGGCCTGTGGGAGTCGTCCATCTTACCAAACCCTGCAGGATATAACACTGCATTTGCAAATTAAAGCAAGACATTCCTCTTGATTCCACCGGGTTGGTGACCCAGAGTGCATGTTGAACAGCTGCCAGTGCCTGGTGCTTTCTCCAAATGCTGCCATCTTGGTGACATTCTTCAGAGCCAGCTGCAGTTTCGAGATAAGGAAGTGAGGAATAAGGAAATCTGTGCTTATTTGGGATTCTGTTGTAAAGCCTGGCCAGCTCTGTGATTAAGGACAGACACCTTCCTGCGAACATTTTTCATCTTGTGCCTGATCCCTGCTTGAGTGAGGTGGAAGTACATTTAAAGATCTAACTCCGGCTCTTTTTATGTCATTCTGAACTGCATAAATATTAATGCCAGTGGACTTCCATGTGCATTCACCAGTGACGTCTCTGAGGAAATGCTGTAGCATGCAATACAACCATACTCCTCATGACTGTTGGGACGTTTTTCACCCACCCCCCATTCTTTTGTACACTCCCTTCCCCCCTTTCATAAGAGAACCTCATCAGATCGTTGGCCTCGATCAGTTCTAAAGGTCAAAGGTCACTCGATCACTGGGGGCCCTCATGCCAGGTCGGATCAGTGCACTTGGCTCCTGGTGGAAGGAATGAATTCATCTGCACTCATCTCCCTGGACACTTTTTCCCCATTTAGCATTCAGGAAGGGGGATGGTAAGATGGTGGTGTAAAGAGGTGGAAACAAGACTAGAGAGAAGTTGTGGAGGCAAAAGAGAGCATTCATAGCCCTTCCTCCTCTCAACGCACTTTACAATGGTTCATGCACTGTGTGTCTAAATCAGTGAGATCAAGGATGAGCTGATGAGTGGCAGTAGAGAGGGAAGCAAATTTTAGAGCGCAGTATTTCCCCCGATGCTTTAGTATGTCATTAACGTTATTAATCTGTACATGGAGACAAAAGCATAGCACTGTGTGATTGTGAACATGTGGGTGTCTGTGCATGTAACACTGTGTGCATTGGTGTGTGTTTATGCGGAGGTGTGTGTGTGTGGGTGGCTCTCGGTGGGAGGTTAGTCTTTGACACCCTTTTAGCTGCCACACCTCCCTTGAACACGCCCACCGCATGCCATGCCAGCTGCAGCTGTTGTGCCTCAATGCAAGAGATGTAGAAAATTCCTCTCACTCTGCAATTAGAGCCGCAGATTGCTGAATAGCGCACATTGCGATGTCCTAGTATTGCACTTGGTCCCCTTTCTACTCCAAAGAACACTGAGTAAATAGAAACTGATGAGAGCGAATCGTGAATAAACTGGCCCCGTCTGCCTCCAAGTTGACAGATTGTGTTTTGTGCAAGCTGCTCCTTGTGATGTGCTGTTACCCCGGTTAAAGAAACCAAAGGGTGGAAAAAGGCCTCATTGATGGGGTGGGTTTCTCACGCCTGACTGAGAATGTTCGCTTTCCATCGAGTCAAGTGGTGCATTGTGATTCAACCAAAGAAATGCAAATATATAGAACAGATGTACTATTTCTTTTTCCCCGTTTGTCGGCAGGAGTAATCCCTCACTCCGGTGGAGATTGTGTTGGGTGCACTCTGGGTGCAAGACTAAAGTGTTAACAAGGGAAAAGCCATGTCACCCTGGCACATGTGATGGCTGCCCGCCTTTCAGGGCCTTTTCTCAATAAGACTAGATGCTCAGGATAGATAAATGGAGGCTTTTGTGGCCTTTGCCAGAGGGAGAACCACACAATGAAGGACACACACAGAGCAAGGTCTTTTCCAGAGAAAACAGCTAAAAGCAGCATTTCTACAGCCCCTCCTCCTTTTTCTCTTTCACTCCCTCCTTCACTTTCTCCTGTCTCTCACTCTTACTCGCTTCCCGAATCTTTTCCTCCTCCGTGAGAACTGAACCTTGCTCCCATAATGTTTCCATAAACGGGTTGAGGGAATGGAAATAACTCGGACCATTTCCCATTGCCTCCCTCTGTCTACTCTCCCCCCACTAGCAGTCTCTTTACAGGCCCGTGGACAGTACTTAAGCACACTTCCCTTAATGATGCACTGTGTTTTACACTGCTCTGAGCACTAGCAGAGTGCACATTTAAGGCATCTCATACACCCTGGACACGGCAGCCTTAATATAGCTGTGCTACTGCTACTTCATCAGGCATTACCAGGCCCCTCCACGAACAGGACTGCTTTGAACAGGATGGAGGTCAAATTGGTCTTCTACCTGGGATTTAAAGTACCACTACTCCCTTCAATATGGCCAGGAGACACTGGCTCAGAATTACTAGTCATTGTACTCCTTTTTCTCCACTATAACCTATTATCTCTTGTTGTTCAGGTTTTCTCCATCCTTTCAGTCTTCTTTTGAGTCATTTTTACCTTTCAGTATAGCCATTATTTCTTAGTCCCTATCTTTCCACTCTCTGTTTGTCCTTTCTCTTTTCCTCTCCTAGCCCTTTGTGACTTATGGCATGTTGTTGTCTTAACTGTCACAGTGTGGCTGTCTGGGGTGTACATTTGCATGTCGGTTGTTGCCTACATCTGCAGGCCATCCTGCCAGGACTGGGCAATCTCTCATGTGGGTGGCTGCCCTGGGAACAGATGTTTTTGATGCCACTTGTAGGGGAAAAGCTTTGAAAGTGACTCCATAAAAGAGATGCCAGCTGCATGACAAACCAGGGCCGCCTAGTTCTCAGGAATTCTGTCGCAGCCATTTCTCTCTGAGCTCTGGAAACAAGGCCTGTGGAGAATAAGAAGAGTTTTCACTTAATCAGACTGTTCCCTTTGGAGAACTTCATTAATTACAGGAGGAAGTAGCTGCACTGGAACATATGCTCCAGATGGCCACGGACTTCACTTCTTGTTGTTATTGTTATTTTGGTATCTAGATCCTGCACAATGTTCTGAAGGCAGTTCTTTTTTCCCTTCTTTGTTGGGTATCAGACTCTCACTAGCCACACCTACAGGATGTCAACAGGTCTATGCATTTATGAATGTAACTGTGGTTAATGCTTGTTTGTTTGTAGTGTTGCTTTCCACTTCTCGAGCCTGCCATTGTGCAGGCATCTGGCATGCTACATGGTCATCTAAAAGCACTGGCAACTTTGCCCATACTGCTGTTAACAATATGGTTTCCAGTGTCAACTTTCCTTTGCTTCCTGACTGCCTGCTCCCTCTGCACACATCCGTAGAGCAGCACCCCTGATCTGGCATCCAGCGCACTCTCCCTTGCCAAACTTCCAATGAAAAGCAGCTCTCTGGCCAGTGATTATTATTCACGTGCTAATTTTAGCCCCTGCAATCGTCAAAAACCCTTATTATGTGCCCTATGGATGAAGCACGTCATCTGTGCTGCACACAAAGTGTGCTGAGCCGGAACTATTGGTGTCTGCCAACTTTTGCCAAAGTATAGTTTGTAGGTTGTGGTGGTATTGCTGGTACTCTGCTTCAAGGGTTTCTTCCAGATCCTAATCATACGTTCATAGGTAATGAAAGAGCATGTGCAGCAACTGCAAAATATAAACAAGACTTGGATAAGCACTTAATTACTGAAGACAAGACACAATGTGCCAGTGGCGATGTTGAAGTGTTCAAAAATTAATCCATTAGTTTGCTCTGCAGTGTGATTACACAACAGAAATTAAGTTTATTTTATCTGGTGTGAGCAGAGATAAAGTTGTTTGGGGACTTTTAAAACATAGCGCAATCTTTTAGGCTTGCAATCCCTTGAAACGATGTGATATCCACTATCACCAGTTAAATCTGGTTATGGGTAGTGACCAGAGAGCAGTTTCCTTTTTTTATTTGACTATTTTTTTAATTTTTTTAGAGGCCCAAATAAGTCATGATCCAGTCATTTAAGAGAAAACAGCAAAGATTAGAAGCACATGTGATTTTCTTGCCACCCCTGGGTGGGTCCTGACCCCAGGATTGGGAACGACTGAGATCATCTTGGTTCACCTTTTTATAGACTATTGATTTTGTCCAAACGTTTTATTATATTTCTTTGTATTGCTTGAAACTGTGTCCGTGTCTGTCGCTGTATTCACCAGATCACCACTCCTCTCTGTGCTGCTCTCTGCTCCTCTCCTTTCCCTCCCTCAACTTTCCGTCTTTGTTCTGAAGGGAGGTCTGCTGTCACTCAAGGCTGTCATATGCAGAAAAAGTTGCCTAGCAACAACATAGAGGGATGCGAAGCCACTGTTTACTCTCCACCCCCTCACCTAATGTGCCCACTACCCCCTTCTCTCTCTCTCTCTTCCTCTGTCGTAGAGATGGAGTGGCATGGGATTATAGTGGAGGCAGCTCAGCCTCCTGCTCTCTGATGAATTCAGACAACAGATACAGAACAAACTGAGAGGAGGAGAGAAGGTGGAGAGAGAGAGAAGAGGAGGGCGGCGGGTAGGGGAGAAGTGACATTCGGAGATGCTCTGTCTGCCTGTTGCCTGCCAGCTGCTATTCCTCCCTTCCTCTCTGCGGGAGGAACAGGCCGTTTCCCCCAAACAGCTCTTCTCCCACTCTGCATAACTAAAGGGAAACTTGTCTTACCACAGCATGCCGTTATCAGCAGGACTAAAAATACTGGACAGCAAATGCATCACATGCCTG
Organism: Oplegnathus fasciatus; assembly: GCA_003416845.1. NCBI lineage: Eukaryota > Metazoa > Chordata > Actinopteri > Centrarchiformes > Oplegnathidae > Oplegnathus > Oplegnathus fasciatus. The sequence goes on from NTHP01000279.1 coordinate 137,004, forward strand.
GCTATCGTCACACCCTCATGAAAGAGAGCTCAATCTAAGCGGATACAGGTGCCTTTCGTTCTTGGTGGATTATTAAATGTCCCCTGGTGGAAGCAATCAGGCAAAAGGCCTTGTTCCTTACCACATTATGCTGTTTTAACGTCTTTAGTACTGTAATTATGAAGCAGACCTCATTGGCTTCCACTTAACCATGCTGAGTTTGGCTGTCTTTTCAGGTTGACCGTAGAATGACAAGAGAAATGGCTCCACTACAGAGATAATAAGAGTGTTTGATTTATCACCAGGTTTAGAATCTCCTGGGCAATGTTGAGTGTACATGTATTGTGATCAGACTTTGCACAAGTAAGGGATTACATAGAGTTTTTGACAGTTTGTCCTATCGTTCATCTTACCCAATATGATGAAAAATGGCACAAAGTCATCTCTCAGGCAAAGTTCTGCCCAATGCTAACGCTTAAAAGAATAGTTGGACATTTTGGGAAATGCACCAGTTGCTTTCTTACAAAGAGATAGATGAAAAGATTGATTGCAGCCAGAAGCCGGCTGGCTTAGCCTAGCATAAAAATTGGAAACAAGAGGAAACAGCTAGCCTGGCTCACTAATTAACATGTTATATCTATGTTGTTGAATTCATACAAAATCAGAAGTGTAAAAATGACAGGTTGTGGTGTTACAGGAGATTATGTGCTGCACTATTTTTTGACGGGGCGCAGTAACTTCCTAGAGTCAGCCGGGCCGAGAAATACTCTGCTCAATCTTCTCATCTAACTCTTTGCAAGAAAGCAAGTAAGCGCATTTTCCAAAATGTCTAACTATTCCTTTACGCATGAAGTATGTTAATTGCACAGCTAATTTGCACTATCCAACTCAAGTATAAAGCTGAACCTTTCTCTAAAACAATGAATCAACAGAACGTTTGTGTCTGGCTAAGTATTCCCATTTTCTGTGTGACGAAAACAGATTACATTCTTTCTGTTGTATTTGAGCCAGTTTTGTCATATTTAGTTTGACCGAAGTCTACAAAAGTCAGTCTGTTTCTTTAAATCAGTCAAAGCTCTGCACAGCGTTTGAAAGATGAGCTGTGAAAGATGTTTTTTTTTTAGTGTTTGTGAATGTAGGTCGTTCTGCATGTGTATCCGTTTGTGTAATGACTACCCTTGGTATGTAAATTACCCATCAGGCCCGGTCGTCCATGTGCAAACGAGCAGTGTTTGTGGGATTGTGTGTTTCTCCACAGGCCCTGCTGCACATGTGTGTAGGCTGATGAATAGTTTGTCTGTTTGCTGGGATGCAGTGACAAGAACTCTTAAGTGTTACCTCCTGGGGCTTCCCACTCTTCAAATAAAACTCTTTCCTTCCCCTCAACTCAAATCAAAGCTGAGAACCTGCCTGCAGAGGCTACATCAAAGCAGATTGTGGCACAAAGACCTGTACTTGCTGCCATTCATTCAGCTTGATTAAAGTGTGTCATTTCCTGCTATTAACATGCTCCTACCTCCAACCAGAAACAGACAGAGCAAAGCACTCATCAGGAAGTGGTTAAAATGACACCGTTTCAGTGTTTTTCCAATTAAGCTCCCTGAAACTCAATTATGTTGCACTATACAAGAGGAGAAATATATCATCAAAACTCAATTACCACACAGAGTTGTTCTGTATTTAGCCTTTATGTGTCCAAGGAAGGTTGACTTCCTCAGAAATAACTAGCTTCACATATACGTACTCGCACACATTCATACCTAGTTATTGCAAAGCACAAGTGCAGTTTTCTAACGTTGGCCATTGAGCCGTTCCTCTGCAGTAGTTTAAAGTGCTCAGTGGTTGTTTAGAAGGATTTCATTGGTCTCCGCACCCACATTTTACCTACTGGTTCACAGATTTCAACCATAAACCCTCGCAGTCAAAGGTCTGCTTCACTAACTCCATGTTAGGGCCATGACACACTAAGCTGACCTCAAACAATTAGCGTCAACAAACAGCAACTGATCAAACACTTAATGACGGCTGACATTGCCCAACGTTGCCTGACGCCTTCTGTTAAACGCTGAATTTGAACACCACAAAGACAACAGCTTACGGCCAGCTGACCTGCGCTTGCACAAGAGGAAATCGCCACTCAGAAGTCTGTATGTGTTATCCAAACAAAAAGGTAAACTCACAAAATGTTTGAAAAATGAATTGAGAATAAGTCTGCTAAAAAGTTGAAACTGGCACAGTAAAAGCTTGACCACTCAGTGTCTGGCATCGGCAACCTAGCAAGTTGTTGTTTTCATCAATTCCGTATGGGTTCTCCCTTTTTTTTGTGCTTTTGCCTCTTCTTCTCTTCTACAAGCAAAAGGCCAGGCACAATGCCAGTGCATAGCAAAGCAAAGCAAACCTTTATGGTGCCAGTTGCAACTTTTAAATAGACCACTTACTTATTATTTCCTGCCATTGCCGGTGCAGAACGTACATGACTGTTAGCGGTCAGCTTGCTGTCAGCTGTAGTCTTTGATGCATCGCCCCACATCTTCTGATAAAAGCTGCACTTGAACACGCTGCAGTCTGTCTTTGTTGGTGCTAGTTCTTTGGCTGGGTGTGTGTGTGTAGGCCCTTAAACCCACAGCTGTTGGCAGTGAAGCACTGGAGAGTAGCGCCCTGCAGAGATGAGCTCCTTTTTTCGCACATTTTTCCTCCTGGCTCTTAGGACCATCCCCTCCCTACATCCCTCCTGTCTGCTCTGGCTTGTGCTGAAGGTAAAAATATGCAGGATCAGCATATGGCATGTGGCCAGAGGGATTATCAGTTTTGAAAGAAGGGCAATTCCCCCCTCTGGTCGTGTCTTTCTCCCCTTATCTTAGTGTGTTTAAGGTGGTCATGGTTGCAAGCCCTGTTTGCTGGACAGACCTTTGTGCCAGTCTGTAGTTCACAGGACAGGGAACGGATAAGTGGATTCCTCCATCTCCCGTCGCTCCAAATGTCAGCCATCGCAAGAAACTTGGAAGGTCACAGGCTTGACCTGGGCATTTTTTCCCGGGAACAATAGCTTTTCCCTCTCTTTTTTTTTCTTATCCTTCCTGTCAGCCAGAGAAGTTCTGAATGTCACGGTCCACCCCCTCCCCCCAGCCACCAACACCAACACCCAGCAGTCTTTCTCCCCCACCCAGCACAGCCACCTACTTTCCTTTACATATGCTAATGTCGCAGTCTCATTCATTCTGTTGGTGGCTTTGTCACAGGGGGAGGGAGCGGGCCGCGTGCATTAAGGGACAGCTGTATGCATTTCACTAAATTGACTCCCCGATGGCTGCCAGACTCGTCCTTATTTTACTCTCTTCCTCTTTTTCTTCTATCATCCTCCATTTTCTCTCCAAACTAGTTATTGGATAAAGGAGCAGAAGGAAGAGTTGTTGTTTATTTTCGAGGCTTTCTGCTGTGAAGTGTGGCGGCTTTCTCTCAACAAGTGGCTGATGGATTTAATGCACTTGGATAGCATTTCCACAGTGAGCTCATTACCACAGTGGCTCACAGGGCTTTGTGTCCTCTGCTCTTAGGATTTATGGCTCTGATGAAACAGGACTCTCTTAATCAGGTAAGCATGGCGACTGTTGATACCTAATGTTGCTTTTCACGTAATGGCATCATAGTAAAAAATATAAAGGCTAAGTAATGTATATTGACCTCAGTTTTACTTGCATTTATGTGCAGAATAAGCATTCTATAAAGCGAGGGAAGGCTTGTTTTTAGACAACGGTATGTTTGAGCGGTCTAGCCTGTGGTGTGTATCAGAGGAGGAATTTGTGAGTGTGTGTCTCTGGCAGACACAGCACAGAAAGTTCTTGCGAGGTGAATAAATGAGTGATTCATCTGTGTATCTGTGCTCGCTCCTATCCTCCCTACAGTTATGTTCCTCATCGCATCCTCCAGTTGACTAAACTTTATTCCGTGTCAGCTGTGGAGCTTCCAGCTGCTGCTCAGACATCCACATTGCGTCTCTTACACCAGATTTCTGTCAGCAACACCAGGCCGAGTGGAAAAACAAACTTTGAAAAGAAAACGAGTACCGCCAAAGTGAGTAAGAGGAGGGAGAGATTCTCCATGGCATTGAAACGCTTTGAGGTCACTCTGCTGGTCAGCATGTCTAAATGCTGCTCCCTGAATGAGGTGTCTGAATGTGTTTGTGCATTAGTGTGTCGTTCTCAATCTTAACAGTGTCGCACAGCTTACCTTCTTCCCTCCTCTGCTTCACTGTGTCACAGTGATAATGTGACAATGTGGACTTTGACTGACCTCAGCAGAGGAGCAGAAGCATGGATGTTCTCAGAGCTTTTCGATCCGAACTCCTCACAACTCTTTTAACAGCTTCCCTTTTGCGAGATGAGAGCGCTCTTCTCACCATTTCTCTCCTCCTCTCCTTGTTTTCTCTCTCTCTCTCTTCTTTCCCTGAGAGAGTGCACTCCGCTGACAGGCTGTCATTGGTATGGAGGTAGCAGGGTAAGCAGCGGGCTGCTGGGAAGCGGCAGAGGGGGGATGTGTGCTGATGGAAATAGGTGGTGGTTTATTCTGGAGGCCTGCTGGGCCACATCAACCCTGCACATCCCTTTCTGTCTCACCATTGCGGCGAAGGCCGGTGTGGCTAGGCCAAGTTCGGGGGACAGATGGTCCCTTTTGGAGAAGGGCCACAGCACAGTGCTCTCTGTTCGTGGGGCTCCACTGGAGCAGCCAAGAACAAACACGGTCTCCTTCTGTTGGGAACATACAGGAGCTTCAATCTGCGCGACCTGAATAGGCTGTGGGAGTGACATCTAAAACTATGCCTGTGTATCTTGAGTGTAAAACTAATGCTGGTTATTACATAATGTTAACTGACATGCAACTAAGCGCTCCGTGATAGCACTGGTGCTCACATTTCTAATAACACAGTTTTCCATTAGTCATATTAGTCAGTATTCATTAATTTTGTATCAGAATAGGGACTCTCTACATTATCCTTAGCCAAGTTTACACCATCACTTGAATTTTTTAACCTAGTGCATTGTGGGTGTCTGTTTACTGCGGTGCTTGTGCTTTATTCTCATGTGTATAAACAGGGAAGATCTGTTGTCCTGTCTATTTTAATTCTCTGATCACCCTGAAACAACTAAAGGACAATGGCAGTGTGCTGCCTGGCAGGCGCTGGGCAGATCGCCAGCTGGCAGGGCAACGGGGCAGGAGACTCCCATTTCTAGTGGAGCCAGGAGGAGGCCTGCCTCTCTCCCGCGCTACCTACAGCCAGCACTACCATTATTGTGCTGTTTTATATGAGGCTCAGTCCAACTCCAGAACAGGGGCTCTTTTCTTTTCCAAAACGTAACTTTGCCGCATAGCTCAGCTCTACACGTTGTCGATGTGATTGTTTGAAGCCACCATTAGTGCTGCGACTGTGGTTAAGCTCTCTCACCTGATGGATTGCTGTTAGTAATTATGTTAATCTTGGCATGTAAAAGTCATCATTCCAGAGCTGCAGTGGTGATTTTTTTTTTTTTACCAACGGCTGTCGTCTTAATGTGTCTGACATTGGAAACAGGAGAACTGATCCACAAGGTGTATTTTCTGTTTGCACTAGAAATGACTTGATGAATGAAGTATCAGCTTCGGTGCAACCAACCGATAAGAGTCGGGTGTCTTAAAGCACTTTAAGAACATCTGTTGTGGATATTTACTGAGCATATAGCATGTCAAAACACTACATGGTGAAGAAGCATAAATGTTTAGCCTTTACATGCATAGCTTCAAAACATGCTGTGGTGCTTCACAATACAATCAATTACTTTAGAGAGACTCAATTGATGTTTCCAGAGAAACAGATGAAAGATGTGTACACATACACATAATAAGATTTACTTTGACTCGCCCTTCTTCTGGTTCCCTGGCTTCTATACACAACCGTGATGTTTTAAACCACTCTCTTCTGGCAGACCCCTTTTTCTTTGTCTGTAAAGGAGCATATGGTAGATATTATGAGATTTGAATGTGTGCAGGAAATGAAAAGAATTTACCATTTGCAGTTTTTGTTGGGTAAATACTTGCTGTTCCCTGAACCAAGTGAAATGGAGGCAGATTACGGATGACCCCTGTGCCTTAGACATTCCAGATGGAGTGACTTCTTGCACAAAGCAGGGCGGACTCAGGGGTGCACTGGAGGAGGAAAACAGACTCCTACTCATGTAAGCTGCCTCCATGATAAGACGGGGGCTAGAAATAACCACCAGTCCAAACCAACAAAGTCCACAGCAAAGCAAACAGCTATCTTTTGTTTAATTTTACACGTGAGAGCACAACTGTTGACAGATGAGGTGTGGCGAGATGACTGTTGGAGGGTAGTGACCTCGGGTAAGCTCTGTAACCACAGGAGCAGATATCAGACAGTGCAGCTCATAACATGGCTATATCTCTGTGGCCTCTTTTTATTCCAGCTGTTGTCTGTCTTATATCTGTGGAAAGCCGTTCAATTTTCCTGGGCTGTTATGGAAGTATTGGAGTCTTATTCTGGTATGAAGCAACTTCCTTTTTGCAGAGATTCCCGTCTACTCTTCTCAATCCAGAAGTGAAACAGCTGAAAGGATTTTTACTTGAGTTTTATATAGATCAAAATGCAGATGGAGTGTTAAGTCTCTTTTGAAGTAGCGCTCATGCCAGAGGTTAGACTCCTCGAGACACCGCAGTGCTTGTATGATTGAGGCTGTGTTCTCTATAAGTCTGTGCACCTGGGCCACTGACTGGGCATTAGTGAATGTGGGCATTTCCCACAGTGCATTATGAGGCCAGACGCCAGGCAGTGATGAGACAGTGAGGGTATATGTTTACTCTGTGCCGTCTGACCTCCTTTTTTATCTCTCCTACTGATTGTTCTTCTGCTGTTGGGTCAACTCGGGTCTGTGTGCGCTGAGATGTAAACAAAAAGCCTGTAATCGTCTCTCGCTCCCGCAGAAACCGCCTCCGTTCAGCCCCTCTCTCTTTACGCAAGTATGCACTCACATGTACACACACTCCTCTCCTTTGTAGTATTTTCTGTGTTCTCTTGGTCTCCTCTGCTGCCGTCATGCCCATCGTCACATTGGTATGAGTTCACCGTGTGTGTGTGTGTGTGTGTGATTGCTGGCAGTGCCAGGTAAATTGGATCATGTCAGAACGGTCAGCGGTGATAACATGACACTCTTGTGCTTTCACTGGAAGATTTTAGCTCGAAGGGACAGAGTGCACATATGCAGACTGTCAAAGTCTCGCTCAAAGCACCTCTAAGTGGTTAATGATGTCATGTGATCAGTTCCACATTTTAGGTGTCAGCTTTGGGGCGCATGTTTCTTGTTAATCTGTTGTTTATATTATTTCCAAACTAGGTAACAGGACCACCAAGTTCTAAGCAACTTGAAATCCATCTTTATGAATGTGTACCATGATTACACAAGGATCTACTAAGACTGTTTCTTACACTGAAAACTAGTAGAAAGCAGCTTTAATGTCTCCTAGATGAGACATGAAGTACTGGTAATGTACTGTGGTTTAGCATTTACAGAAACTTTTGAAACACTTCTAATGCAATTATTAAGTTTACTTACTTGGAGTGTTTATTGCTTTATAAATGTGATCCATTGCCTTTTGAACAGGATAAATAGGGGAAGATTTTAATGATAATGCATTTTAATGATGCGGGTCATTTGTTTTGGCACATCATAAAAGCAGCTGGCACACATTCCCCTGCTCATTTGTAACCCTCCTCTGTTGTTAGAAAATAGTACTCTCTTCATTCTGTCTCCTTCTTTGGTCAAGGGAACAAACATACTATCTCCATATCTGATTTTTGTTGTTGTAAAGCGGTACCAGGACCGGTTCTAAATCACCTTGCCCCTCCTGCAACATAAGCTGTAACTTTAAGCTACAGCTGGAGTTTGTGCATCTAGTCATTTCATCTTTCACCATCAGGATTTCTGGCTTTGTGTCTCTGCAACTTGCAAATTCCACCCTTCTGAGGGATAGACCTCCAGTCACACCCAGTGCTGTAGCCAACAGCCTTTGAGGACATGCCAAAGTTGATGTCAAATTGAGTAAACTGGAGCTCATAATGATAGAAATAGAGTGACGTGAAGGAGAGGGTGCGATACAGGGGGAGCAGTGGGCAAAGCGTGGATTTGACTGTCTGTTTGATAACTGACAGTCCCTATATCCTCTCTAATGGATGATGCTGTCAAATTGCCACCCATCACTAGTGAAGTATTATTTTTAATTCTGTAGCTTATTACTTACACAACCCCACTTAACCTAAATAAGTCCTAGCATCTGTGGTTGTTAAATTTTCATCCATGTGAATATTTTTAAAAGATAACTGGGCTGGATATGGTTTTCTGTTAGTTTCCACGTATCAGGCTCGATAAGGCAGCTGGCTGGAACTCATTTCATTGGTTTCCTTACCTCCCACAGAGGGTGTGACCCTCCATTCCCACTGGCCATTAAAATCTCAGCATTACTCCCTGCAGGCAATATTGGCACATCGGGGTGTTCGGTTGGTGGTCTGGCCACAATAAGAGAGGGTGGAGTTAGATGATTGGGTTCTTACTCGCTCAGATATAGTGAGTTATCGCTGTGTACAGGAAGGGGTGGGCTTGGCCATTAATGGCAGGGCTTTAGCATCAGTGCTAATTTGAGTGTCAGCTGGTGGGAGATTCCTCCCTGTTGTGAGGTTGAATTGTGGGAGCAGCAGATGAAAGAGGAAGAAGTTGAATGGTGCATTTGGTTTTCTTTGGTCCATACTTTCATAGCCTCACTCGACGTGAGCAGTGGCACACACACACACACACACACACACACACAGTCTCGCACGCAGTGTCCTTTCTGGTTATGGAGGCTCTTGGGGAAGATGGTATGCCTGTTTTCCCAGGCCCCAGTAATGAACTCTCAAGGATAACATCGCCCAATTAATTGGTTCTGTGGTTTAATTGCAGGAATCTCTTTGAGCAAGGTTTGGCAAAACTCCCATTCTTTTTCTTCCTGCTTCCACTTCTCTTCTTAACCTCACATTCTCCTTTGCTTTAACCCAGTTAAGGTAAAGAATCGCTCCAGTGAAGCAGAAACACAAGTGTTTTCATCAGATTGGATATGCCCATGTCTGGTTTCAGTCAAACACCCCTCCATACCCCTCCTTCTCTGACTGGAAGTGTGATGAATTTAATATCTATCCTGCCCAAAACCATCGCGTACACCCCTCCCGTTCCCACCGCAAGGTTGGAACAGCTGCTCACAATAGAGGATTGAAAACAGAGCTCCCACGTTGTTTTAAATCAACTCCTCGGAGGGCGAAACACTAACACAGTGTGCAGCGCAAATTTGATTGTATTTGAGTGTGATGTGACATGGAATGTGATTCATTGTTTTTATTGTGAGTTTATTGAGGAATCAAATGGCGGGCAGTGAAGCATAAGCAACGTGCCTTCAGGTTTGTTTGCTTTCCGCTTGGATTTTTTCCTTCCTCTGTGTTAATGATGAACACAGTGTGACACATCCAAATGTCTGACTGGCTGCAGCCTATCAACATAAAACGGTAGAAGGCAGGTAACAAGGAACTAAAATATATGCGGTTGTGAATGCACTGAGAAGGACTTGTAAATTTGCTTCACATAGCAATGCTGCCTGACTCATTATATGATGAAGTCCATGAGCTGGAAAATTGGTGTAATCATCTTGGCCTCTAACCTACATTGCACCCTAATTTGGCTGCGGGGGGAGAAGATGACTGCATCACGGCTTGGCCTCAGCTCTGAAGGTCGAGGCGTCTTGGGGACGAGGCCAGCTACTACTTCCTGCTTGCCGAGAACAGAAGAGCATTAATATGGCTCAATTACACCAGGCTTTATTAAAGATAATTGTCCATAATCACAGGTCTGTGTTCACCCCAGGGCTCAGAGTGGCCCTGCAGCTTGGTAGGGGCTAAATAAACATGTTTGACTTCGACCTGAGGTGCAATAGCCTGGACACTGTGGAGGATACCATATTTTAGAGGAATGTGAAAATTCAAGGAACTGAAAAGCATCTTCTTTTACCTACAAGATGCTCTTGCTTCAACTTTACCAGTGTACTTAATAATGTGATAACACACGCTGTGTTATTATATTCTGTAATCATGCAGAATGTGTGTACTGGCAGAAACATACACCTAAATTGTGCCTGTGATGGCCAGACATATGCAAATCTTGATATTTTGCTCCCGTAATTGTGATTTCTTGGTGACTTTTTGCAATTTTAACACACAATTTACTAAACCGTTGCAACATCAACTCCTCTAGTTTATGCTGCTCAAGATATTTTTAAAGGTAACCTTAGGTCTAAGACTGACAAGTTTGGCTTTTCAGAGAATCACTGCTACCTGAAATGGGCCTTGTTGCGAACAAATCAGGCATGCAAAGGATTTGACATCCCTCTCAAGAGTATTTTTTAAAGGGCTTATGGCATGGCCCTGCTTTTTGAGCATACAGTATGTACCTAATTTCCCGAAGTGCTGTCAGCTCTGAGTGGAGTAATCTTAATAATGTTGTGCACAAAATGTGCTTGCAACTGGCATCGAATAGAGCTTCAGTGTTAATATATGCAGTGCTGTTTTGTAGAACATCCTTGCATTGTGACTTAATTTCCATAAATCTCTTTTACAAAATGTGTTTATTTTTTACTGTTAGCGCAAACAGCTTGGGGGCCATGTATTTCTCAATGTGCCATACTACCCAGTTAGATCAATCCCATTTGGATAATTCAGAGAACTGCAAGAGAGCTGCAAACAAAACCCGACAAAAGGACAGTCCACAGCTTTGTTCGGAGGGACCTCCTCTCCATGATCACAGTGACAGTTGTGTAGGAGTCGTGGAAGTGACTAATGAGAAGTTAGTCAGTCTAGTGAGTCTGTCAGAGTTGGCTGACATCATGCCGTGTGTCCTGCCCTGGTGAAATTGCCTATCAGTGATAGTAGACTATTAATCTCAGGATGGTGGACAGAACGTGCTCACTTTTCTGACAGCGTATTAATATCTGCCCGGGCCTTTAATCAGGCCACAATGTCAGGATTATTTTAAGACCTGGCAAAATCGCTGGGCCACTCCTCTCTGGATGAACCAAGATGAAAGACAGACTGTCCAACATCAGAGACAGAAAATGAGTTCATTACTGTAATTAGGCCTCTCCTCTCTTTCTCTTCTATCTCTCCTTTTCCATCCCTTCCCACTGCTCACCAGGCCTTGTGTCTTAAACACCCATAATGGCGATGCATTACTCCAGTAATAAAGGGCTGTTAGCAAAGCAGACCGCCCACCCTCCATCTGCTGCCTCCCTTGTACACACAGCCACAAAGGAATGGACAGAAAACAGCCTCCTTCAGGTCACACAGAAGATAGATTCTGCTGACCAAGTAGCCTGTGGCACTCTCTATTATTTGGGGATGCAGTGGGGGTGGGGGTGGATGTGGAGTGAGACATGGTACAACTGTGTTCATTAATCACTGTCGCAGGGAAAGTAGCTAATAGAAGGCAGGAAAGAGAAACACAGACCACAATGTTCACTGGTTAATCCTGTCCTGTCCTCAAGGTGAAATAAAGGCCAGCTCACCCTTTCCTGACCCCGTGTATCAGCACAAACAGGGAGAGGCTGGACAGTCTGAAACATAAACAGACGAGTCTGTGTTTTTTTATTTTGAATTGACTCCCAGTGGGAAAGGCATTGGAGGCAAAGCTAGGATGCCATATAACATAGGCAGGAATGAAAACAATTTTAAATGCGAATTTAAATAATGTGCAGTTAAGGGAGTAGATATGTCACCGATTGTGTCTTTTTATTGCTAGGTTTATATCTTGGTGTTTGTCCATTTTTGTACGTGATGACATAATGCTGTTTTCTCCTGACAGTTGATTGTTTTTTGGTTTGACTGTGTTGACAGCCTTACGCCCCTCTATCTTTTTTAGCTGCTCGACACAGACTACTGTGAAAAGTCATTCATGCTGTTTTGTTGTCATGCATTGAGATTACAGTATGTCAGTTTCTTTGTTCTCCCTGTTCTCAGTCATCCGTTAAAGTCCCTTTTGGAGTGTCACCATTGATAAAGCTGTTTGCACAGGTGGCACATTTTGCAGTCACTAGCTCTAATTGTGAGTGTGAAAAGACAGTGTTCAGTCAACGCGTGACATTTGGGTGTCGGTCAGCAGACGGCCATAGTCCCCTCTGCTCCCTGTCATGCCTGGGAAAGAGACCCGAGATAGATTTTGGTTTTACTAGAGAAACCTAAAATAAGCGTCCAGAGTAGAGGATACTGGGAAAGTCATTTACAGTCATTTTCCCAAGATTCTTTGTTTGTTTTGGCAACAGGATATCTCACATGGTGTCTTGGAGTGATGAATATTTAGTGTCTGAAGCAGTGGATTCAGCAGAGTTCACTTTTCCTCTCCTTTCCCTTTTGGGAAGTCGTGAACAAATATTTCAAAAATATTTACACTACACCAAAAAGAATGTTATGTTGTATGATTGAAGCAGATCCAAATCCAGGAATTTAGACTATATCACTTATGGGTATACCAAATTTTGAATGGGAGAATTCACTTTTGTAAGTTAAAATTCATTGCTTTATTTTAAAAAAAATCTAAACCAACTTTGTACTCAAATCTACCACTTTGGCCTTTTCAGACACAGATGTCTGTATTGAAAATGAATGGCATTGTTCACTACACTGCAGCCCGGCGGCTGATATTCCATTATTCATCATTCGTCAACTGTAATGGACAAATATTTCCCAGAACAATTCTCGTTGCTACATTATGCACTCACATGACACAACACGATATCTTGCTTTCCTCTCTAAGCTTTGTGTTAAATACAGTGACACCACAGCTTCTTGCTTGTGAACGAAGCTGTGTTCAGAACCAGACCAGGATCGTGGATAGTTTGGCAGTAGACCTAACTGAGAGGATATCCTTATGAATGCTTTCCTTCACATTTGGGTCATGCATGCATTAACCTGTATTTGGCCCAGGCAGAAGCGCATACTTTATTCTCACAATGTTTCCGACTCATCCCAAGTGTATTTGGTCTAGTCTGTCTTGTAGCTAATCTTGATGTGGCCCACATTTTCATCCTAAAATAGTTCACCCTCCTCCGTAACAGTAAATGCCAGAGAAATGTAAACAGTTGTCTGGAAACAGAAGCGATCATATTAAAGGCCACTGGACGGAGCTGAAGAGAGGCTTGGGATGCCGGGCCCAACTTCATCTATCATGTTCACGGTGAAACCTTAAAAGAGAGTAGTTTCAACAGGGCTTATCGTCTTCACTGAAGCAAAAAACTAGCGATTCAGTGCCCTGTTCTCTGTGATGTGGAGGGTTTACTTGCTAACTCATGGGGTTTTCACATGATTGCAATACCAGGAGAAATGAGGCACACCACCAGCCCCAAAGAACAAGAAAAAAGCATTTAGGTCAATGTAGGAAGACTCGCAGTCTCTATTGCTGTATGCCGTGGCTTGATTTTTTTTCATGCAGAAGTCAGTGTTTGAGGAGATGAATCCCATGTAACACCTCAGTCACTTACCCCCACTGGACCTATAACACACCTAATAGCATGGGGTGAGATCGATAGAGTTACTCACATCCTCTCCGAGTTTTGCTTTCAGCGTCAGTATACAGTACAACCTTTGTTTGTTAGCGTCTTTATTACATTGTCCATGTCAAATTGTTTTCCGCAGTTGAATTAGGCTATATGACAAATCTGGCACCTGTTTAACAGAAGCGTACACATGGCTGATATGCAGGGACATTACTTACGGATAAAAATGGAAACCATGTGAGTTTGCAGCGTGGGTGTATCTGACATCTGAAATACCCAAGAGGGAACAAAGCTGCTTTTCAAGGACAAGCCGACCGATGTTTTCACTCTCCTTCTCTCCGTCCTCAGATGTTCAGGTTAATGAATAAAACTGCTGATATCAGCCCTTTGTCTGTTTATTATTTCCCCAGTTGAACAAAACCGAACAAGGGGAAAGGGTGAACTTGGAAATTTTCTCCTGAAGTTACTGTAGTGGACTAGTGGACTGCAACCTCATATTTCAGTGAATTCTAGCTATTATTACATGTCTGTTTTTTTATTTGTCATAGCCAGTTTACTTCATCGGGTCCTTGTTAATTTTCCTCCTAACCAACTAGATCAGATAAAAAGGCAAAGTGGCATTGGCGTTGAATATGCAAAACTATCCCTCCTGTATAATTTGCAGACTTGATGATGCTGCGAGCGGTTGGATCAGATATTGGTACATGCGAACATTTAGCTGAACATCTGCCTCTTGTTGCTGTAATTTGCTTCGCCACCATCTGTTAGGCATTGGCTGGAAGCACCAACAAAGATATACATCTATCTTGTTATAAACTCATAATGGCACCAGCTCCTCTCAAATACACTAATTAGCCGTATTCGATGATGTGCTCTACATAGTTCCAAAACTAATACAGGCCTACATACCCCTTGGTGGGAGTTTATTACAAGATAACAGGGTACAGACAATTTAGGTCAGCATCATGATCATTTTTATAGCTGAACTGAATGTGCCGTGTTTTGGGGTCATTTTGAGGAATACAAACTGCTTTTCCCTATGTTTGAAATGAAAATGTTGCAGTTACAGTGTTCTAACCGACTCGCTGTGTGCTAACATTGTCTCCTGTGTTTTTGTTTCTGTACCATAGATTCAACTCTTCCAGCTGTCGTTCGGCATTGGCGGCACGCTGTGAGAAAAGACTCCACTCCGCTGTGCCTCAGCGCTCCTCAGACACTTGTCCTTGACAACCAAATGCTGTGTGTCGATCGTCGTGCCAGCCGCCTTCTGTGAGTTATGACGACGGCTGCTTCATTGACTCAGGAAAGAGGCTCCTCCTCCGCTCACCAGTGAGCAAATCACATGATGTAATGAAGAAGGGTCCTGAAAGTCTGCTCTTCAAGGAGTCTGCCAGCAGGATATGAGTATTTTGAGCCCTGTGACGGATAACAAATCAAACCTTGTGGGAATTGTGGGAGGCCCAGAAGAATACTCCAGAGTCATGCAGTCAGAGGAGCTGTTCGGCAGGAAACTCAAAGCCCTGAATGGTAGCATGGGACCACCACCCTCCAACATGCAGGGGAAATCTGAAGGCGCAGGCAAAACAAATGGTACTCCAGCCATGCCTAAAATGGGCGTCAGGGCCAGGGTGACAGAATGGCCACCAAGGAAAGATGGATGGGACGGACGGCCTTCACCGAACTATCAGAGCGTGATACCAGTATTTCAGAACGGCCAGCAGGAACATACTGTGGAAATACTGGAGCAAGGCGAAGCAGTCTGTCTGGAGGTAGACTACTCCGACAAATACACACTGAGTGACCTCCTCAGCCACTCCCCGCTGAAGGGTCTCCATCCTATCCGTCAACGCAGTAACAGCGATGTTACCATTAGTGACATTGACTCTGAGGACATAATGGACCAGAACGCTGTCAATCCAAACACTGGGGCCTCGCTGCACCGTGAATACGGCAGCACATCCTCCATTGACCGTCAGGGCCTGAGTGGAGATGGCTTCTTTACCATGCTTAGGGGCTACCGAGTGGACACCCTGGACCACCGTAGCATACCACCTCTGGGTTTCCCCGAGTTGTTGCGCTGTGACGCCTCCCTCTCCCCCAGCCTGCAGACAGCAGCCCAGATCGCCAGGGGTGAGATAGTCCACATTCCAGGCTACGACTACATAGACAATTCTCTTCTCTACAGCAGGGAGCGGGAGAAGTCCTTCATGAGGCGTCTTAAATCAGAATCATCTGAGACATCTCTGTTTAGGAAACTGCGGACCATAAAGAGCGAGAGTGATGCCTTGCGGCTCTCAATAGAGGACGACCGGCGACCACTCAGCTTCCAAAAATGCTTTGCGCACTATGACGTCCAGAGTGTTCTTTTCAACATCAGTGAGGCGGTGGCAAGTAGAGCTAACCTGAGCCAGAGGAAGAACACCACTACTGGGGCTTCAGCTGCCTCGGCTGGAGTAGGGCCTGGAGCTGTTGGATTGTCCGGAGGTGGAGCTGGGGCTGGACCCGGAGCAGGGACAGATGGCGGAGCAGCAGGATGTAGCAGTGGAAATGTCCCCATGTTTGAGTCTCCACTAGGCAGCAGGGAGGACTTGAACCCCAAGGAGAACTTGGATGCCGATGAGGGGGACGGAAAGAGCAACAGCTTAGTGCTGAGCTGTCCACACTTTCGCAATGAGATCGGCGGTGAGGGCGAGAGGAGGATCTCCCTCTCCAGAGCCAACAGTGCCAACTACAGTGGGGTGTCAGAGAGCTGCTCTTTTGAATCATCTTTAAGTTCCCACTGCACCAATGCGGGAGTCTCTGTGCTGGAGGTGCCTCGAGAAAACCAGCCTATCCACAGGGAGAAGGTCAAACGCTACATCATTGAGCACATCGACCTTGGAGCATACTACTACCACAAGTACTTCT
Organism: Oplegnathus fasciatus; assembly: GCA_003416845.1. Lineage (NCBI taxonomy): Eukaryota > Metazoa > Chordata > Actinopteri > Centrarchiformes > Oplegnathidae > Oplegnathus > Oplegnathus fasciatus. The sequence continues at coordinate 153,495 of NTHP01000279.1, forward strand.
ATGGGAGAGGTAAGGAATGCTTATGATGACTGTTCACAGAGATTAAACAGTGATGATACAGAAGGATTTAAGTGACTCAATGTTGAGGATTATTAAACCTAAGTCTAATCCATTTCCTTGAAACAAGACTATGCACAATGCCATGTGAGAACAAGTTCCCAAATGGAACAGCCTGCGCTCATTGGTTCAGATATCTTAACGGCCCAGTTATTTTTGTAGGACCAGATGAAATAAGGGCCAGAACAATAGCAGGCTTGTGTTGGATGCGAGGGTGTGTGTTTCACTTCCTCGGGAGAGGAGCGGTCATGTCCTCCCTGTGATATTGCCCTGAACCCTGCAGAGAAGCTGTGATTAGTCATGTGAGAAGAGAGAGGTGATCGAGAGGGTGTGTTGCAGCTGTTCCCCGTAGGGGCCGCAGGGTTGTTAGGACCCCTCCTATGAAACTTTAGGGTCAGCCAAACTATGCCAAGGTCCCAGGTCCCCTCATTAAAACACCTATGTGACTGATGCTGGAAATGCCATGCCGACCCCGACCCATCACCGCATTATACATATCTGTTTTTCCCACTGTCTGTGCGTCTGTGTTCGCTGCTCTCAGCAGATTGAATTACCCATTCTTAAGCCTCCCCAGAAAACAGCTGCTTCACCTTTCACACTGAGAGATGCCTGACCTTCTTCAAAAAGATACTCTGTATGAAAATATTCCTCAATCGAGGCTCTGTGTCTCCAGTCAAGGTTGCTGAGACCATTACGGATCTGCTCTACTTACAGTATCTTTGAATGTACCATTGAGCTTACTCTGATAATCATTTACCATGAAATGTTGCCTCACTCACTACTCAACTGGTGGTTGTATTATGTATTTAACCTCTTTCTGTGGCAACGCATGTATAATTGAAATGTGCTGCTTTGCTGTCAGTTTCGTTGTGTAGCTTTTACAGAAGATGCCTATTTCACAGTATGTGGCTGTAGCCCTTGCCCTTTTTTTCATGAGGTGTTTTATCGGAGAGACAAGTCTGTCGTCACCTCTGCTTCCCCGCAAGCGCACACACATAAAAACAGGCACACGCTCGCACACACACTCACACAAACATGACCACGTGTCATCACTTTAGGGCAGGCTTTTATCAACCTGGGCTGAAGATTGATCCTATTGATTGCCTAAAGCCCTCCTTCCCTTAGCAACAGGAGTGTTTCTCTCCAGGCTCCCCTAATGGACACGATGTTTCAGCCACACCCACGGGCCAGGCCTTGTTACACATATGCACGGTAGAAATACATTGAGATACACTATAGAGGGTGAACTGGGGTAAACCAGGGATTCTCATCTGACATGTTTTAAGACATATAAAGAAATGCTTAGAATAACATTTTCTGTCTGATATGAGTTTTCCACATTGTTCTCCCTCATTCAAAAAATCCAGAATCTGTGAATATGCAAAATGTGTTGAACACAAGATATCTCCTGCTTCAATGAAAAGTCCACATTTGTGATCACACTCTACTCATATATCATTCTGCACAGTAATCAAACATCCAAGTGAATTAACAATAAGAAAAACACATTTTTAGTGGTGAGGGACTTTAACAAACAAGTGCATTCAGTCAGTATACTTAACTTAAAAGTTAAAAATCAGTTAATTCATTTCATTCTACTTCAAAAGTAAGCTTATTCCTTTATTAGCTGAGTGTTTTTGCGACTTAACATCTGTCATGATGAGAGAGAGCGACAGAGAGCGCTCTGGTGTGGGTGACAGAGAGAGAGAGGGAGAGCGCTTATACACTACTGACAGAGGGAGAGAAGTGTGAAACTGAGACTGAAGTTTATTAGATGTCATGTAAAATAACACTCACCACTCAATGAGAAATGTACGCATATTCACAATTCATCTGTCATAGCGTCAATGATCTATATCAGCAACAGATGGAGGGTGTCTCTTTTATTCCGTTGCATCCAGTCTCTTTTGGATGGTTCTTGTCAGATCACATCTTTGCGCCCCAGTAGCCGACACTGCGTGGACCGGTACTCAACCGGTTGACCGTTGAGAATCACTTACGTAAACTATGCCTTATATGGAGAAATGTCAGCTGAAATACAGTTTTAGAGCCACAAATGTAAAAAGTAAGGTCATATACTGTGGGACTTATTAAAGATTTTGAAGGCATTTCTGAAGTGTGACATGACATGACACTCAAAGTCATCCATTTTGCAACCTTTGGCAAATTGTCAGTGATGAGTACCAATGACAGTTATAGAAATGTGTTGACAAAAAGCCTTTCTCCACAGTCGACACTGTCTCCCTCACTGTGCAGTCACTATTCTGATGCCTAGTGGCCTCATATGCTTATACAGCCCTCCTACCACCATTTGACCTTATGCCTCACAGAGCATTTCCCCTCAGTCCACTGTCCCTGACAAGCCACGCATTCATCAGACGGTTAACCCTGCATTGCCTACATACAGTAAATTTATTATTCATGCTGATATGCGCTTTGCCCCAATGTTAATGCCACAGTGACAAGAATTGGCGTATTTACAGTGCATGCTCAACATGGCATGGATGCTATGTCTAAACTTCTGCAGAAATCTCTTTGCGAGTGTCAGTGTTTGAGTCCCCGTTGAGGTTTTTCTTTTGTTGTCTGCTGAATCCAGGTCTTTCTCTCCGGGTTTAGCCTGGATTAGGGAGTGTTTGCTCAAGGCACCGCTTACTGTGTGTAAAGCTCTTCTCCTGTCCATGTCCATGACACACTCACGCACACACAGACACACACACAGACACACACACATACATAACACTCATACTCTGACCTTTATTAGACTAATACGAAGTATGTTTTACAATGAAACTACACTGTATTTTGAGTGTCTAATTTAGGCAATTGTAATGAATTTCAGAACGAGTACTCTGTATGTCAACAGAGAACTGTTCATTTTACCCCACAATACAGAACTGTTGGAAAGAACGAACAAGATACTGGCAACTTTGCTATTCTTGAAACCAGAAATGAGGCTAACATGTTCAACCTCTTAGGAGCATTATTATAATCAGTAAGGTTCATGGCAGTCTTCCCATTAGATTGTTATAAATTTACTGCACAAATTAACATCTTGACAAAAGAGGAAAACTCTGAGTATCCACAAATGAAAATATGCATCCTGACAAGGAAATTTAATGAGAATCTGCCCATGACTTTGTCATTTTTGTGTACACTGGAGAGGTGAGGGGGTTACCGAAAACATAAGAAGACTTTGAGCACCATGAATATCCCCAGGAAACTTTTTGGAAATCTGACCAACGGTATTTGAGATAATTTGCCAGAGATTATAGTGGACAAAGGGGGAAAATTTGATGCCAATCTGGTGTGTAAACATTGACATAACTTATTCTTGACTGAATTGTTCAACTGATGGATGTACTGACCAACTGAACATCAACATCCACAGTGGAGTGATTCATTGTCCCTGCCACTAAAGTCCTGATTTCTGAATGATTTACATTTCTTTTTTTTGTTTTGACCAACAGCTCATATAAATAATTCCATAAGTTGGTTTGTCAATCCCAAAAATGTCAAACAACTGTCCTGTTTTATGTTCCACTAAAAGACACAAATACTCCGAGCCTGGCCAGAGGGGACATCCTGGTGGCCTAGTGGTTGAGGGCACATACCGTGTAACCACTTTGTCCTGGGTATAAATGTAGCCAGGAAACTTTGCCTTGTCTATCTCTCCCCACATATTCTTCCACCCTGCACAGTCAATTATGTAATGAAAGCAATATGCAATGAAAGCAATATGCCATGAGAACAAAAGCAAAAATGAGCTTGAGTGTTGTATCCCTTACTTTTAGGGTCGTTTGTAAAGCCCAGGTTTGCTTTCTGTCTGTAGTGGCGTGATTCATTGTCCAGTGGATGAGTCCAGCAACACTGGTACAAGAAGCCCAAAAAATTCTCTGGTAGTTCTGCAAGTCGGCATCATTCAAGTGTGCATGTGTTGGAATCATAAATTCACTTCAGTGAATCTAAAAGATTATTATTTTTTTAGTCCCAGAACCATACTTAATACTGAATCATGCTGAACAAAACCATGTTTAGGTCTGTAACAATACTTAATAATAATACAGTACTTTTACATGTGTCGTTATCGTGAGAAGCACGATGCTATGTGAAGTATCTGGTCAGTGATGAGTCAGAGTGGGTCAAGCTTTCCAGGGCTGTATTTTTATTTATTTATTTACTTTTTAATTTCCAGCCCTGCCACTACAAGCCAGGTTCTAATCCCAAGTGAATCAATTTGAAATCTCCACTGGACCCCTGCTGCTCTCTGTAATCGGTGTCACAGCTCGCCCATGGCCAATCCACAAAGAATATTTACATGAATAAAAAAACATATGGACTCAATAATACGAATTGATATTCTGTTGAAAGCAAATGCAGTGATTTGATGAAGATGTGAACAGGGTTATAGGTTCTTATTATGAAAAATAATTTTCACTTTTTTTTTAAATAAAAGTCAGTGAAGTTGATGACAACTCAGAGCACTTAATGTGATGCTTAATGTGTGTTTAATTCCGATCTTTCTTGGTCCACCTCCAGAGCATCAAAACTATTTTGGGGTAGATGACAATCTGGGACCTGTGGCAGTCAGCGTCCGCAGGGAGAGGCTCGACGATGGGAAGGAGAAAGATGGAATGCAGTACAACTATCGAGTCACCTTCAGAACCAGTCAGGTAACTATAATACACTGATGTGCACTTTCTCTGCTCTGCTTATTTTCTGAAATCAGCGTAGAACTATTATGGATGCATGGCAGGAGAAACCTGCGTGATTTCTAACACTCTAAGCCCAAACATGCTTTTAAAGGATATTTCTCAGATTTCTCATATATTGCATTCAGCAGGACATGTTAAGGTCACTCAGCTCGGGGCTCATTCAAGCAGTTCAAGAGTGCAAGGATGCGTCAGTACCCCTGAAAACAAGAGAAGGCTTCTCGCAACTCTCCGTTCCTCAATCTGCTCCTAGCACCCTAATATGTCCAGCGATTCTGTGCCAGTTGTGACTCAGTTGGCCAGTCATGCAAACACTGATGCAGTCTATCAGAGTCAGTGTGATCGCCCTGGCTCGCTCACACACCCACGCGCGCACACATATGCATGCACATGTACACACAACATGATTAATCCACAAACTGAGATGCACTGTCTCCCGGTCCCTGGTGGTACAGAAACCTCTCCTTGATTGATGCTGGGTGGTCTCATCCACTGAATAATTCAGGTGCAACAGATGTGTCAGGCAGGGAAATGTCACTGATATCCAGTGCCATTCTTGGTTTAAAGCACCACTCCCACGATAAAACAATGTATCTGGGTCATGGTAGCCCTGCAAGTAGCACGCAGAAAATGTTTTAACTCCCCAACCACTGGAGCGTCTATTTGCATGTACTCCTATCATTTAGCCTCAGCGCTCTCTGCCTCTCTGCCCCACTCTCACTCTCCCTTCCTCTCTGAGTCTATTAAGTAATCTGCTTTTCAGAAAGCCTCTCTGTCGGACAGCCATTGACTGCTGACATTCATGTCCAAAGGCTGTGCAGATGGAAATGGGATTTACGGGCGTAAATGTGTCTGTAATGTTCCAAACAACAACACAGGGTTAGTGAGTGGGTGTGTTGAAGCTGTTCGGGTTAACGTTTACTGGCACATTAATGATCTTAATAGTAAAATACCACTTAACATCTAGTGCTCAGTTAGCCTATCTTAATTATTTAGAACATGAGTTCCTAATGTCTTCCAGTGGAACCTTCCAATGGAGCCACTGTCCTAAATAATATGGTATAACATAAAGGGATACTATGACTGGATCACGCAGCAGCTAGTGTGTATATATATCCAACATATATATATGTCTAGTGTGTATATATATCCAACAATTTGAAATAAAATATAATGACTCAAGCAAAGTGTGGGCAATGAGATCCAAATGAATAAAATGACTGATTCACAGACATTTTAACCTTCATGGAAATAGTGCACACACAGGTCACACTGTACAAGGGGACATCAGGACCTCACAGGACACATGACAGACAGTTGACGGGATGAAACTTCACCATCTGTGTTTTCTGTCAGCTGACCACACTCCGCGGAGCCATCCTGGAGGACGCCATCCCATCCACTGCAAGACACGGGACGGCCCGCGGCCTGCCGCTGAAGGAAGTGCTCGAATACGTCATCCCCGAGCTTAATATCCAGTGTCTGAGGCTGGCCCTCAACTCCCCCAAGGTCCCCGAGCAGCTACTCAAGCTGGATGAGCAGGGGGTGAGTACATCGAGATGCCCTCAATGTTTTGAGTGCCACCACAGACTTCTGATGATGATGATGGTGGTGATGATGATTAAGCAGCACTGGAGCAATCTGTGGTTAAGTGCCTTGATCAGGGACATTTGTTGAACAGAAGGTATTAAAGGAATAGTGCATTTTGGGAAATACGTCTGTTTGCTCCTTGTACAAAAGTTGTCGTGTAAAAATTACAGTTGGTAGGTGGATGTTGTTGCCTTCTGACAGAGCCAGGCTCGCCGTTTCCTCCTGTTTCAAGTCTTTATGCTAAGCTAAGCTATTCCTTTAAGGAAGGTAAAGCCACAGCCAATTCACTCTCCTCCTCAAAGATTTTCCATTTATTGTTTCATTTTGAAGCCATCGGTGCCACAAATAAGTATTATGAATAATATTTTCAAATTAGAGAATGATGGACTGTATCGATGTTATGGTATAGATTTTTTATTTAAGGTATATCCGTCTCTGTTTCTGACATTTGCGTCGGCTATAGAAGGAAACAGGGGACGGATTAACTTGAAATAGCAGGAACCTTTGTCCCTATGTGGGTTGCTTATTATAGATGAACACAGGCTCCCGGGTGGAGGCATAAGACTGCCAATATCACACTTAAATAGAATCAATATGAATCCCACTGTCTGCGTATCCGGCATCGACTACTTTGACACATATTTTCTGCTGATAGGACACCCAGACACAAGCTAAAGTAACTCACTTTTGACAACTTACTTATCTGAGAGCAGGTGATTTGGTATTCTGCCTGGATAGCGGCGGATGTCATCTTGCATTATCTCTGTTTGAATAAAATGGCCATTAGTGATATGGGCTCTCATATTCACAGGTGTCAGAGATGGATTCATTGTGTGATCTTAAGGCCTTTATTTTCTCATCTAATAAAACTGCAAGATGGAAAAGAGCATGGGGGGATTAGCTAGGGCTGTATTGCTTATTTTACTATCAGAGAATAGGCTTCTTATTAGTGTAATTACATTCATTAGCATGAATCCATCCTTCCAATTGACAGGGGAACGGCTCTTATAATAGAAAATGTCAGCCATGCCCCTCTTGTATATTAAGATTGTGTTCCACACATAAACAAGAGCAGTGTAGTGTCCTCTCCAAAGCAAGTTAAATGCACTTAAGATGATGACAGACTTTGTGTATCCAATTATCGTGAAGTAACTTTGTAAGTAAGTGCTCTAGGAAGTTCTTCCTGCAGGATCTCAAGGAGCTGATACGGGAGTTTGTTCACCTGCTGTACAACTCCCCATGCCTTTGGTATGAGAGACTGTCTGCAGATACAGACTTTGATATAAGACCGAAACTGAAACATAGGGAAAAAAAAAGCAATAAAGTAATCTAAGAAACTACTTTCAGAGGAGGAGAGCCCAGGCTAAGTGGGGCTTAAAGCTCTTCCAACTGGCACTCCTCCTCACAGACCTCAAACCAAACGCCCAGTGGAGGCCAGTTTTATATTTGGACACCAGTATTTTTGTACACTCCTGTTTTAATCATTAATGTTTTGCTTTGCCTTGCAAATGTTTAATATGTCGAGCACCCCGCATCTTCTTTTTAACCAAGCTGGACTTTCACCGCCCCTCTAATGTGTTTATGAGAGGAAGCTAATATTGGGCAGGAAGCACTGCAACTCAGAAATAGAGTGGTCTGCCAGGCCTGTGTTTGTTTGTTTGAGTGCATAATTTTCTTCTACCGCATGAAGAAAGCTTTATCTGAGGATTTTTTTTTTTTTTTGCATGCATGCACACTGCTAATGAGATGTTAGCCCTCTGTTTTTTACGTTGGAGTGTGCGTATGTGCGTGAAAAGGCTTCTTTTTGCTGTGAACAGAAAGCACGCCTGGTGAGCGTCCTGGAGCAACACAGCCTTCACAGTATCCTCATGATCAGTTCTGCAGAAAGAATAACCCTGAAAGCAGTGTTGTAGACTGTGCTGTAATGGCCCTGGATGTAAGGAGAGAACAGAGCACATGTGAATGTATTTTAGATCACATTGTAGATCACAGTGAACTGACAGCGTGCAGATGGACTGGGAAAAGCATTAGGCAGATTTTGAGATGTGATTTTAGTTGATAGAAGTCACAAAAGATAAATTTTTCTAAGAAAGCCGTTGATGTGAAATGTGTATCTGCTGTTTCCATCTCAAGACTAATATCTGGAAAACGACATAATTCTTGTTTGATAGAGACGGTTTATCGGCTGCATCAGTTTCAGAATTAAAAACGTCATTTTAAGCTTTAATGTATAATTCATGATGATAAAAGCAGGGATCTGAACAAGATAAAGGCTAGCCTGCAGGTAGAAAAGAAAATGTAATCACACGTATTAGTGTTTGGTGATAGTAAAGACAACATCGAAGAGGTCAGAGAAAGGCTACTAATCTTTCCTTCCCAATAATGCTGAACAAATTACCTTCTTCCTAACCTAGAGAGCCATTTTCACTGCAGCGCTCTGTATCATAATGTGAACAAAGAATGAATGCATGACACCGCCCAGTTGCCAACGCTGCCAGTCAAGTTTTGCGGCGGTCTTACAACAGTCAACAGGTAAAGCCTTTGCAGGACCATAAATCACTCCTGATGCCCACAGCGACAGCTCAACTCTGAAGTATAATTCAGGCTTAAGTGAGATTTGTTCCACAAGTTCAAGAGCGTAATCTACCACCTACTGAGGCTGTTATTGCAGTGCCAAAAAAGTCACCTCTCCCTTATGTAAATCAATCCCCTGTCACGATATTGAAACTTGAGGATTAACTTGGTGAAATTATGTAGTGGCCAGAATTTTTTTCCCCTTCATTTGTCCCCACGTCTCCATTCCATGTTCCCCTTTTTATTTTTATTGTTGCTGTGGAACTCGAGTGCTCCTGCCCCAAAACAGCAATAGATGTTTGTGTAATGGTGCGTGATGATTGTAGCCAGGTTTTGGGAGGCACATTTTGGATTTTTTGCTGCATCGGGACACTGCAGTGCAGACAGATGTCACAGTGATGTTGTGTGTTGTGTTGGGACACTGCTGTATCCCTCAGGTGTGTCTCAGAGCTCTCCAAGGGGAACGTTGTCCTCATTTCTCTCTCCGCTCATTAAATATCTTCCCATCTTTGCATTTTATAGGGGTTTTTTGTTAAAGAGAAGAAGAGTTTTCAGCACCCTCCATCTTTAAACAGATAGAGGGAGAGGAAAAGATATGTGAGGGGAGACAAAATTACTGCTTTCCAGCCACTTAAGCTCAGTTCTTCAGCAAGTGGAATATTTCAGCTGATCACAGATCTGTTAAATGGGATATAGCTTTTTTTTTTTAATGGCTGCTCTACGTTATCAGAAGCTGATGTCACCAAAAAACACATCAAAGACGGTTACACAATGAGCTTCACCCCAGGAGCATTACTCATCTGTGTTATGTGTACTGTATGTGTGTGCACGGTTTATGCGGCACCAAATTTGCACCAAAGAGCAACGTGATTGTCCTTGCCATCGGCCAGTCTCTGTTAAGAGGAGCGTGAGGTTAAGTGAGCCCATATAATGCAGGATGAAAAAATAGAAGACCACATCATTGCACATCATGCCATTTCCACTGGGCTTGATGGTATAATAGCTTTCCGTCACCGCAGGAGCTTCAGTGCAGAGCAGACTGCCTGCCAGAGGAAGGCATCATGGCAACTGTGTCAGCAGCACACCAGGAACTGATAACCTGTAACGGAAGAAAAAGACAATTCCAATTTGCTTCAGTATATAGATCATTTGTTCAGCTTTCACATTCCGAGAAACCTTTTCGTCCTGCCGAATTGACACATTCACCCCGGGTCAAGATCACGCTGTCCTCAGCTGTGAATATTGGGCAACAGGTGCCAACCGCAGGAAGCTATTTTTTTCATCTATTTTCCTCCCTTTGAGTCTCTTCCTTGGCCAGCATCAGGGAGCTGTGAGCCATAAAAGATTCATGTCGGTGGAGAGGGCTCTCACTCTCACCGTGCAAGAAGAATCACTCTGGATGTTTTATTTCTTCCTGTCTCTTCGTGAGACAAGTTCCTATCAGACCTGTCATTTCTGGATAATATTAATGCTTGCAGTGAAAACCTGTGAGATTTGGCTGGCTTGTCTACATCTATGAATACTCCTCTTTGTGAATAAGACATTTATCTTTATTGAGGCGCTCTTTGTTGAACAATGACTGAATTAAGAGTATTATTAGTGGCATGTTGGGGAGATCAGTGTTGTTGCCATTCACTGTCTGTTGCTAGTATTTCACTGCTACAGTGAGGACTTTACCAAACAAAAGTATTGCTTAAGGAAGTCTTTTTTAGAAAGGATTAAAATACTATTGCTGGCAGCTTATAGAGTTTTCTGTCATAAACCAAAGCTATCCTGCTATATTTCTGTAATTCACTCCCTCGCTGCTCCACAGCTGCTCTTAAGTAGCAGCTATTAGCTCGGCCTGATTTATGCTCTGTTCTGAGCTCCTGAGAGTTCACAGCCTGGCTCCACAAAAGGGGATTTCAGCTCTCTCCTAGAAGGGTTATGAAGGCCTTCACATTAGCTGTGACATGATGGAAAGTGGGCACTCGGGTGCTTTGAGTGCATAATGTACAGTATGTATGAGAGCTGTGTGTGTGTGATACACATCAGCGACAGGAAATGATACTTACTCGCTGAGTGTCTGTGTATGTTCCTCCTTTCAGCTAAGCTTCCAGCACAAGGTGGGAGTGCTTTACTGCAAGGCGGGCCAGAGCACAGAGGAAGAGATGTACAACAACGAGAGTGCCGGACCGGCACTGGAGGAGTTCTTGGATCTGCTCGGCCAGAGGGTGCGCCTCAAAGGCTTCACCAAGTACAGAGCTCAGCTGGATAACAAGAGTAAGATAAAACACACACCAAACTAAACATTCACAAAGTGCAACACTTCTAATCCTGCTGAGTGCAGATGCTCTGCTCTGTTTCGTAATGCTTTTTTGGGGTTGTAATGTTTTTTTAAGCCTATATATCTTTAATCTTAAAGTCTGTTCAATTACATCATCAGCTTATCTAATACAATGGCTTTTTGTAATGAGGTCTGAGACCTTGACTGCCATGTCCTTTGTTACAGCGGACTCCACAGGCACACACTCTCTCTACACCACCTATAAGGACTATGAGCTGATGTTTCATGTGTCCACCATGCTCCCCTACACACCCAACAACAGACAGCAGGTCAGTAAACCCTACACTTCACACTCTATCCCCTCCAGAAGACCACCATGTTTGCTTCACCATGTGGTGAGCCGGTGTCTAATGGTGGTCCCTGAGCAGCTTCCTTTTAGGATCTCTTCAATCCCAGCTCCTTCCACTCTTCCCCAGAGGTTCATTTTGCCACGGTAATGACCTATCAGTTGAAAGCATGCGCATTGCCATGGTAACGGTACCCCATAGTAGGATTTTAATCAATGCATCCCCAGGGGCTGGACCTGACGTGGTATTAGATGGGCCTCTGTGTCTGTCTGCGCTAACAAGTGGAATTAAGTGGATGTAGTGGTGGACTGGCGAGCAATGGCCCGATAAAGCCGCGATTACAGAGGTTCACCATCTTAGTCTCTGCACTGCTGGTATGGAAGTACTTTTTGAGCCCATAATAAAACCCTGCAGGGATATTAACAGTGAAGAAGGAGATGGTAAGTGAGTCAGGGGCAGGATCTACAGTGAAACACTGCAGAGACATAATCCATCACGTCCATCTAAAACGTCTGATTGGCAGGATGTGGGGTCTTTCTCTTTTCTTTTCTCCTTCGCCAATTGTATTTCGTGGAGTGGGGTAGTTTAATTTAATCCCTGGTGGTAATCTTCCAGCAGGCCCAAGCAGAGCTCACCCCACTCATCCCTTCATCCTTTCCAATTCACCTCTGTACCCTCTAATCCTGCTTGTTTCCTGCTTTTGCTGACCCTCACTGACGACTTCATACCAGCCAGAGATTGAGGTTAGCTATCTGCACAATCCAACAATACAAGCAGTCTAAATTGGGTTTGGGGGAATATGCCTCGTTCACCCAAAAGAGCCTAAATTGTGTACATGCATCTCCCTCATTCAGAACATGAAGCCGTATTAGTAAGTAAATCCGCAAACTGTGTTTAGAGCTCTGTAAATGGTTTGGTGCTCTGTTTGTGATTTGTCACTTGACATTGAAATGCTATGGGGGATTTCCTTGACTTGTGCGCTCAAATGCTTTCAAGCAGGGAGAATTAACCTGCACAAGTGGTGATCTCCTGCAGATTATACTTACTTAAGGGTTTGGTCCAAAATGGCTTAGCTGCGCCGTAAAGCGACACTGTGTGACTTTTGAAAGAAGAAACAACACCTTACTTGGTCTGGTATGACCAGTATGGTGGCTGATGTTAGCTAATGTTAGAAAACTAGATATATTTTGCTGTGTAACTGACTACTGAGTCAGTTTGACTGCCTTTGTGACTCTACTTATTCTATGTTTTATCATGTACCCATATCACATAATGGTGTTCAACAAAACGTACATAGCCTCACTTTAAAACTTATAAGAGACTTTGTTTTCATTTTAAACATAATCTTAAAGAATGATTGCTTATAAATCTGTATCTCTTGAACTATCATATTCACCCTTTATGTGATGCATTTTCTCCTTGTATCTGACTCTATTCCTCCCTCTTTTTATAGTTATTAAGGAAGAGGCACATTGGCAATGATATCGTCACCATAGTATTCCAGGAGCCCGGGGCCCTTCCTTTTACTCCAAAAAACATCCGCTCTCATTTCCAACATGTGTTTGTCATCGTCAAAGTCCACCACCCCTGCACTGATAACGTCTGCTACAGGTAAATAAATTAAGCATGCACCACCCCTGCAAGGCTCTCTCAAAGCTATTTCACTCCTTACCGTGGCATAAGAAGCAAACTAATATCCTCAAGACAATTTAGGGGAATGTGTTTATCTTTTGATGTGCTTTGCATAAATGTCTTCATGCCAAATGGCTCTACGTGAACTTTTAAGAGCACTTAATTTGAAAGAATAATAATAATAGCCTGCTGAGTGCTTTCTGTGGTTTCTGTCGTGCCTTCATGGTAATGTGCGGGAATCACAAGACTCTTTTGATCTGTTCAGTGATGATACAGTTATTATCTTCAGAGACACCTTGAAATTATGACTTACGACTCTCTCCTCGAGTCTTTCTGAAGTCAAGACGACTCTTGTTAATAACATAGCATTTGTTGAACAGAGCAAGATTAGTCTGAGCTCCTCTCAGTCTCCCCACCAGAAATAATTTCCCTGAAAGCCATGTAATTTCAACACTCTTCAAATGGCTGCTCATTATACAGTTCAATACTCCTTCACTTCTTGTAGTTTCTCTTAACTGTCACCACTACATTTGATTGATTGATTCTATCCTGTTTTCCAGCGTGGCTGTGTCCAGATCTAAAGATGTGCCTCCATTCGGCCCCCCTATCCCCAAGTCTGTAACTTTCCCAAAGTCAGCAGTTTTCAGGGACTTCCTGCTTGCCAAGGTCATCAATGGAGAAAATGCAGCGCACAAGTCAGAGAAGTTCCGAGCCATGGCGACTCGCACACGGCAGGAGTACCTGAAGGACCTGGCGGAGAACTTTGTTAGCACGGCTACTATTGACAATGCTGTCAAATTCAGCTTCATCACCCTCGGAGCCAAGAAGAAGGAGAAGGTGAAACCCAGGAAGGATGCACATCTGTTCAGTGTGGGAGCCATCACCTGGAGCGTCCGTGCGCGGGACTTCGGCCAGTCGATGGACGTGGACTGCTTGCTCGGCATTTCCAACGAGTTTATAGTGCTCATCGAGGAAGAGTCAAAAAATGTGGTCTTCAACTGCTCTTGTCGTGACGTCATTGGATGGACCTCAGGGATTATGAGCATTAAGATCTTCTATGAGCGCGGGGAGTGTATCATGCTGTCAGCCCACGACAACTGCGGAGAAGACATCAGGGAGATGGTGCAAAGATTAGAGGTAAACTGTAATAATCTGTCATTTTAGAGGTCTTAATATCTGCTGGATTAGACCATAGGGGAGACTAGCTGATCCTTTATGACCATGCATTCAGTATCAGCCTCAAATCATACCATACGTAGAGATTTCAGAGAACAAAAGACCTATAATCCATTTTAAAACATTGCATCCACCTCACAGTGGGAGTAATTCATTCTCTGTTTGCGTTCTCTGTGGCTAATTGAGGGTTTCGTCTTAGTTTGGCATCCAGTTTATTTTTGATATATTGAGCAAATTACAGTAAAAACAATTAAGTCATCATAGCAGTGGTGTCAGAAACAGTTTTAATGGATTGGGTAAGGTGCAGCCCAGGCTGGCACTAATACACAAACATGCACCAACAGATCAGAAGAAAAATCGAACTTTAGCATCAACATTAGCCAAATATTGATGACACCTTTGCCTGTTCAGCTTTTGGGCACCAGGAAAGCAAACAGAGAGACAGAGATATATAGAAAATAATGTAGGCTGTATCTCCCTAGTTGCTCTTATCTCTAATATGGCCAACAGCCAAACTTTTTGGTTGGGTGGCACCTTGGATGGACCATAATGTTGCCCTGCTGGTCACTTCCATAGACCCCTATGTCTTTCTTTTTTGTGTGTAATCTGTAAGAGGTGTTATCTTAGGCCCAGTACTGGATTTTGCAGGTCTGTAGCGTGATTGTCACATTACTTTGGTATTGCAGCCTTGTTGACCACTGATTAAATGCCTTTTTTTAGGTTATGAAATCCCCTTTGTAGTTTGTAGTTTTAGTCCCAATGTATAATAATGAAAAGCACTTCTTTGTTTTTAAAAGGAGTTTATATCTTGCCTATAACCTATAAGTAACTCCCATGAAACACGGAGTAGTCTGTCATCAAAACTGCCCAGTAAATCTATTATGGCTGTGTTTCACACATAAGCTGCACGGCATATGAAGGAAATGGCTGCCTTTACTTTAAATGGTGCAGTGAGGCATTTCACTTTGGGATGGTTGTGGTCTCTCTGTGGTGAAACAATGCATTCTGCAAATATTGTTCTTGCCATTGTAGCTTTACTACTTACCACAGACCTTGTTATTTTATTTTCATCATTATGTCAGCAGAACCGTTGCTTGCTTAACCTATATCTATCCTGTCAAGTCTCATGTGTTGCAACTCTACCCTGAGCTTCCAGTATTTGATTTTCTTTCCTTGTGTTTCTTTCGCTGCCTTTTCCCTCAACATTGTAAGAATGTGGCTTACAGAAGAAACCCAAAACGTATTTGTTTTCCTGGCTTCCCCCTCCTCGGTCTACCTGGTCCTCTTTGGCAGGAGACGGGAGTGTCACTTGGATATGAAACTGTAAAGTGAAATCAATCCAGTCCAGAGAGGATTATAGACCTCCTGTTGATAGCTTTCTTTGGCTCATCACACAGAATCAGCAGAGGTGTACAGTCAAACGTTCAGGTCACACAAGTCCAGATGTTGTCCTACTCTTGATCAGGATAAACCGTTATAAAACATCATTTTCCATTAAAAAAAAAAAAAAATTTAAAAGACAGAGCCACTTCCTGTGGCAGACAGTTCATTTAATGGATGAAAGATTAGTGATAATGTGATTTTGGCCTATTCTTGATCTTGCGGATGTCTGGGTGCAGGTACAGGAGGAGGCAGCTTAAACAGGACACCAACCCAGTTTTGAAGGGGAGGAGAGGAAACACAGACACATCTTTTTTTTTTTTGGGTCTGACAGACTAAGAATAGAGGACACTTGGCCTCAGACTACTTCACTCCTATGGAGAGCTACCCACTTAGTCCAAGTTCTCTCATCCCCATTTTGTAGTTCTGCCACGGCCATCTGTACAACTTAGTGGTCCTGGTTACATTGTGTGATTTTTGGGGTCAGGTGGCTCCAGGTGCCTTTTTAAGTTTAGAAAAAAACAGGTCAAAACACCTGGTTCCTCAGCCTGTACGCTGGCATTGGATGTCTTGTTTCCGCTCCTTGTGTCGCTGCATAGGCATGCTTTTCCTATTCTAGTTTCCATGGTTTGTTTACTGAACCTCTAATCAGGCAACCCTTTGTTTCCTTTGAATAACATTGAGGTTGAATCCCAAAATCCAAACCTGAGCTGTGCATGACCTTATTTCTGCCTGCATACTCTCCTCCGCTTATCCCTTTTGGCAACGTCATCAACAGTTTCGAAATTTCCAACAGACTCTAGCCAGCATTTCATTGGTTCAGCCAACAACATGGCAGTAACAATACATTTCCTGGTAAAAACATGAACAAGAACCTCAGTCTTCTGAGGATTACGATAGGCGGAGATAATGACACGTTTTTTTATTATCACCTTTTGCAATTAACTATTTTCAGAAGAAATTAGAATGAGTCAAAGTAAATGTGCACATGAGCGCAAAGACTTTGCATATCCCAGCCACCTCAAAAACCACAAGATTCTGAAGAAGAAGAATTTACCATAATTAATCTTAAAAGGACACGGATGTCATTCAGTGTCTACTCAATTCATCATAAGAAAGGACAGAGCAGGATATATTAGCATTTGTGATTAGCCAAAGGACCTCACTTCCTCATTCACTATGCTAATATCCTCTCACATTTACTGTCCACTTACCCGTGGGATTTGTGAGGGATATTTCACAGGAAAAGCTCAGAATAAGTATTAATAAGTTGAGTGGCTATTTGTGTTCCTCGCACAGACAGTGGAGCAGCAGCAGGAGGCACATTTTGGGTATGAGCTGACCGTGCATGCTTTGTCCCAAAGGTGTCTGTAATGTCCCAGAGGTTGACTCAGATCATGTTTCATCGGGAGGATTTTACAGGCTGCCGGACCTGTGATGTAATGCGAATCAGAGTGAACAGATTGCCCGCTGCAACACACAGAGGAGCCCAGTGTGGGAGCACAACCAAAAGCTTTGTGATAGCGTCCTGCTCTCCAGGGTGTTGCTGAACTGGGTGGCCGCATGTTCGGCTTTTATGAGACAAGTCATCTTGGCTCGGGTGCCATATATGCTGGGGGTTTTTTGTTTTCTGAACAAAGTATAGGCAGTCTCCCACATTTTGTGTGTTTCTTTATGTACTATATGCATCAGCAGGGCTAGAAATAAAAGTGAACGACCGTATCTGCTATAAATTTGAATGATCGAAGAGGCAGTAGCAAAATAAAACGAGGAAAAACTATGATGACAATAAATGCTTTAGAGCAGTTTTCTAGATTTGTGTATAGTTTATTACAGTTACAACTGGACTCATCCTTTCCTGTAGTGAAATGATCAGAATAGTTGCTCTATTTGTTGTAAATGCAAGTAAACGGAAAATCTTTGGGTTTAAGACTGTCGGTCCGATAAAACAAGGAATTTGAATATGTGGCGTTTGTCTGTGGTAAATCATTACGGTCATTTTTCGCTATTTTCTGACATCTTATAGACATAAATTGATTATTTAAGAAAAAGGATGGGCCGTTTAATCAATAATGGCAATAATCATTAGGTTTTAGTGCTGCAACAAATGATTATTTCCATTATTGTTTAGTCATTTGGCCGTTTATTCTATAAAATGTCCAAAAATAGTTTAAAAATGCCCAAGGTGACACCTTTACATTGCTTGTTTGTCCTACCAACAGTCCCAAATCCCAAAACATTCAATTTACTATTATATACAGTATATATAACAGAGAAAAGCAGCAAAATCAATGTTAAGCATTTTTGCTTAATCAACAACTTAAACGATTAATAGATTTCCATATTTATTGTTGATTGATTTTCTGTCAATTAACTAATCGATTAATCAGTACTAATCAGCACCATTTTTAGGTTTTATGAGTAACTGCTGACATTAATGCCTTGTTAGGGCTACTCTTGCACCATTAAGCATCATTTTGCTATATCACATTAGATGGCACTGCCCTAGATTCAGATATTAATTCCTATGAGAATCACAAAGATGCAGCCCAGCGGAAACGAGTGCTTCAGCCCTTTGAAGTTCAGTGGGATGACAGGGTTTTGTCATGTCTGTGAAACATGCTACTACAGACGGCATCATCAGCGCCAAAGCTGCTTCTGACTGTCAGACCTCTCACTCAGGATCAACGCCAGCAACACTTGACAACAGATTTGAGGCTGACACCGTTTGTCTCCTCAGGGCGTTGCTGTAGTTTTATGTCACCAGTTGTTAGTGCCCGTCATTAAGCTCTGCCTGGATTCACTTAAGCCAGGAGGACACACACACACACACACACGTTCACGCTACCATACTTCATGTCACCGTCCTTATCAAAATAACTTTACAGGCCACAAATCCCTCCTAAGAGATAATGAGTGTCCTGTTAGATTCGTCCATTATGGATTTGGGCCATTTGGAGGAGAACCTGGGCACATTAATTTTCTGGATGGACTGCATAAAGGGCCTTGATGAAGGCATTTAGAAAGCTATTATTTAGGCCTAATGAATTTCTGACAAAGGGCAGTTTGATTCATGGTCCCTAATACCCAGGCCAATGTCTTCCAATGCCTTCCACAGGCCATTTACTTCCAGACTTTGCCCCCAGAGAGCTTTTGGACTTCACTTTCCCAATTTGCCCTTGATGTTTTATGCAGAATGATTGTTTAGTTTGTGGGTCATCTCACAGTGCTCCTCTAGTTTTGTCTCTCTTTGAAAACTCAATCTTTGAGCCAGTATTTATTGCAAAACAGAGACCTAACTAATGTCACTAACAGGACGAGTCCTTTCCGCAGTTATTAACGTTTTAGGGTTGTGTCTCACGATGAGGTCCATCATGGTTGTCTCGGCTCCCCTCTCACACAGCGGGGTAGGATTTCTGCCAGTGTGAGAATCTGGTGAAGTGTTGACAGGCCATAGTCTGAGTTAATGTGTCCCTGAAGCCAGCTGCCACTCTGAGGCAAATGGAGGCAGTCACCCACAACTGAACCACGACTAATTTGATGGGTGATTAAAGCTCATTGGATGCAGTGTGAGTCTTTTTTTCCAGCGTTTGTCAGAAGAAAACTTAGAGGAAACTGTCTGGTCCTACTGTGTACCTACACATATGTAAGCTTAGTCACTTTATGTCATCAAGGTGAACATACGTTACAGTTGCATGTTTTCATATCTGCTCAAGTGGTTGCGTGTTTTACTGAAATATTGCTGCTGATGCAAGAGGGTTGCCTGAACTTCAGTTGAACCTGGATTGCATTAAAGCAGAGGCTTATGCTAGGCCACCGCTGAGCAAAGTGAGCAACTTGCGTGCAAGTGCATGATTGGACAAGAACCAGGTTGTCCAAGTGCCACCCAAGCACGCAATTGGACAAGCAGTGACTATCCAACAAGTATCCATTGGTGAAGTCTCAAGTTTCTGTCTGCAGTCTCAAGAATTGTGAGAAGACGGGTGAAGAGATCTTCCTTTCACTCTGGACATGAACAAAGTGTGTTCGTCAGCTGCCAGTTGATGCAGATTATGTGTTGATGTGTAAATGTGCTTCAGAGTCCTTTTTAGAAGTTAGCTCTGGTTAATAGACTTAGTTCTATGGACAAGTCTGTGTCTGAAGGGCTAATTTGATCCTAATTCCCCACACAGGACCCACAAAGCTACTGTGGTTAGAGTGTCCATAGAGACAGGTGTGTATTTGTGTGTGCAGTGCCTGGGTGTTTTAGCTGTCTCTGTGCAGCTCTGAGGCTAAATCAGTTAGCTCTGTGATGTACCCGCTTATTAACTTCCATTTTGAGAGGTTCTTTGAATCAGCCAAACAAACATGCTCGTGCACTTCTGCCTAAGGACAGGATATTTACTCTACTCTCTGATAGTATTATTCATATGTGTGTTTCTTGTGTAATAAAACCCACACACATGCAAATTGCTCACTGTTGACGGCTACTGTTGTAATATTCTGTATTAGCTTAGAAAGCTCTTATTAAGGGATATTAAGATCACTCAGCTTCCAGTCTTTCTCTGTTCATTTCATGCGTATTTTCTTTTTTCTCAGTGTGATTGCACACAGTCTACAGTCCATTTCATGTGTCTGACTTTTTCTTCCAAAGTGTTTCTAAAGTCCAACCTAGACAAAAACTGATGTGCTTTTATTGACGAGCAACTCCATTTTGATTCTGGTTCCAGATCACCACTCGAGGTTGCGAGACGTCAGAGATGACTTTGCGTCGGAATGGCCTCGGCCAGCTCGGTTTCCACGTCAACTTCGAGGGCATCGTGGCCGACGTGGAGCCCTTTGGCTTCGCCTGGAAGGCAGGGCTGAGGCAGGGCAGCCGACTGGTGGAGATCTGCAAGGTGGCCGTCGCTACCCTCACCCATGAGCAAATGATCGACCTACTGCGCACATCCGTCAGCGTCAAAGTGGTTATAATCCAGCCTCATGAAGACGGCGCCCCCCGAAGGTAAATCCTCACCTTTGTTTTCTAATTTTTACTTGAAAACTTTCCAACAACATCACAGACAAAAGATGCTTACCAAACATATGCAGACTTCCTACTGACTCTGAATACCGTGCTGTGGTTGGTGAGACAGAGAAGCAGGTGCTCCTCAAAAATGTATGAAGTCATAACAGAGGAGAAGTTTCTTTTTCTCATTTTTCCACGCAGCTGGGGTAAATTAGCTTGACATTTGCTCTCATGTTTGAGATGATTAGCATAAAGAAATGCTTACATACTGTTTTTGTTGCACAAGGGTTGATGTTATTCTCCGCTGATTTCTCTGGAGAGGAGACTCTCTTTGTATTGATGTGGCTTTGTTGCAAGAGAAAGCTCCAACAGGGCTGTAGAGTCACGCAGACACGGACAGTCAGCGTTTCCCACTAATGATAATGAGAGGAGCATTTTGATTAATGGCTCAACTCGCGCTGCCATTGTCTGACAGCTCGCATTTGCAGATTGCTTTTTTTTTTCCCTAACCTCGCCCCAGTCTTCTATTCAGCAATTAGGATGGGAGTGTTTGGCTTTTTAGGGACACACACCCATGGGGAGACTCCATCGCTCCCGTAATAAAAAAAGAGAGAAGCATATTTCAAACGATCTTTTGTGATGGGAAGAGATGAAGGTCTGTGTAGAATGCTTGTTCTGAAAGCACATCTGCTTGTTTTGTCTGTGAGAGACAGACAGTCCTGTGAAATCACATCCATCACTCTTTCACACTCGCATTTTTTTTTTTTTACATCTTTGTTATGGTTGTGCTTCAGGCTGACGGATTTGTGTACCAGCAAATGTCGTTCCCACTTTGTCGCAGATAACCACAGCAGAATGACTTGACAGTGTGCAGAGAATATCTCCACTTAATCCCATTTTCTGTTTGTGATGTTGCAGGTAATGCTCATGTTGTTAGCTAATAATTAAAATAAAAAACGTGTGGATGGCAGCAATTAACAAATCGTAATGTACATTTATTCTGTGTGCATACCCTGTGCAAAGGTGTTGATTGCTGAAGAATTTTGATACATCGCTGGTGGATGAGGGATTTTAGATTAAATGTGTATACAGAAGATTAAGTCTGATGTATATTTATGGACAATGATATTAATGGCAGCCACACTAAAAAATCTGTATGAATACGATCAACAGCTGTGTGTACATGTGTGTCATTATGTCAGAGGCGGCATAGTAGGCACGTGTTTAACTGTGTTTCAGCTTTTGCGTTCTGGTCTGGCAACAAGAGGAGCAACATATTTGCTCCCCCAGATGGTGGGCTAACATGCCTCATCTGTGAATCCAACACAGCAGTCTCTCTGGCAGAACCGACGTCTAATCCTCTTACCCCGATCTGTGATGATACATGATGATACAATCGTAATCGCAGTTCAGGGAAGCAGAAAGCAGACAAAACAAACACCTTCCAAAACTGGTCCTGTGTCGACAAACGCGTGTCCAGCTCCCTGGTGATGTGGTTACAGGAGGCAGGGTTCTGTAAAGGAAGCCTTTGACACGGTGTTTGTGCCGGTAGAAGACATCTGGCTCGGTTTCGCTGACACCACTGAAGCCTGTGAAGGTTCTTCAGACAGCCAATAAAAGCTGGTTTTAAAAATGCATTAAATAATGCTGTATGTCCATAACGGGTGGTATGGTGCATGTTGCACTGGGCTTGACCCATATATGGCGTTGCTAACAGATGCATCTGACAGATTAGTAGGTATTACAGTAGAAGACTATACTGGTCAGGGCTGTTGAGCTATACTGGGAGATCTCCCTGTCTTACTGAAACACAGTTTCTCAGCACCATCCCATGAGAACCAAAAGGCTCCGTCTCGGGTCCTGTGAATTTTCTCCCAAGGCTCCAACAAATCAGGAGGTGAGAGGTCAGGTGAAGAATCTCGAGGGCCCTCAACTCTTTTCGCTGCTGCGTCTTTGAGTTGCTAAAGTGTTGCAGTCAACAATAAGTGCTCCAGTTTCTCAACTATTATCTCAAAGGAAAGGAATTCAGCAGGGGCCCGACGGCCCCAGTCAGTCCCCTGTGGCCAGAGAGATGGGGGTTAGTTGAACAACAATGGACAAGAGTCTCATGACCTCCACACAATGTACCCTGGCTCCACACTGCTATCATGACAAGGAAAAATGTTTTCATAAGCACATTTCGGGGCTAGAAGGAGTGTGTTTCCTCTTTACTGTTTTTAAATTATCAGAATATCATTTAGTCTTCTTTGTTTTGTGATTCCTCCAGATTCAGAGAGGATTGATGGGGTCGTCTGGTTGCTAAGATTATGTTTAAATTCAATTATTTTGAAGAAAAAAGCAACATTTAGATGACTGTGTAGCGGCAAACCTCCTAAAGCTGTTCATGCCCCAGACGGTTTTACCCCGCTCAGCCTTAAGCCAATGGAGATATGGCTCTAATATTAGCCTTACCTAGTGCTGTATTTATTTACACTGGAGGAAGGATGTGGTTTTAGCCCAGTGCAATACCAGAGGCTTTTCCATCATCACTCTGAAAAGCTTTAAACAAGTTCAACATGTTAGCCCTGGATCAAACTAATGAGAAAAAGATGAAAAAGATTAGTTCTTTCAAACAGGAATGCAATGTACAGAACATGGCAGTGATTGTGTGTTTTGGTATATGGTCATCAGAGATGGAAGAGTAAACAAAAGGATCCATACAATATGGACTAAAATGGATGATTACTACAAGACATACACGCAGTCACAGAAAGAAAAAAGCAGCCGTGTTTTCAGAGTTGCAGCCCTTTCATGTTTTTATCATAACATATTGTACGTTTTCGGTTTTAATCACAAAGATTTATGTTTAAAAATGGTGGGTAACCTAAATTTAAGTGGGTTCAACCTGCACCAGCCCCCTGCTGATAATGAGTATCGCCTGTGACATTCAGATGGCCACTTGTGACCTTTCTTTTGAAGTGTCATCAGACTTGTCATCATGGATTTTCATCTGGACTGAAGTTAAGCCGGATTTCTCACTTCCCATGCCGACACCCTGTGAAAAAGAGCACAGCTAAACCAGAACCCAGAGAACCTGCATCACAAATTGCTCGGCTTAATCCCCTCGCATTCTTCACTGGAGCCGTTCTTTCCTTTAGATCAGTTTGCAAAGAAATCACTGAAAAGATTTTTTTTCTCTTGTTTCTGCAATCCTATACACTTTTCAGCACACCTTATTTAATGAACCTCCCGACAATGGTCTGCAAAGGGCTGGTGGAGGTCACAACCTCTGTGGCTCTTTGCTGTGACATGGACTCTGACTGTGGGAATGGATTAGCATGTCCCTCAGTCGCTGGCCATGTCATTAGAGTGACAGCTCTGTGAGGTCTAAGGTCCAGTTGTCACATTGATCTATTGTAATTCGTTAAGAGCCAATGGCTGAAGGAGCTGATTGTTCACCTCCAACTTGCCTCAAACTGAGCTGAACTCTTTATTTTTTAATTAAATAAGCAAAAGTTATTTTAGAAATGCCACGTCAAGTTGTGGCAATTGTGTTGTCAATTTATTTCCTCCAATAAGTCAGACAAGGCTGTATTTTTACTTGACTGGATGTTCTCCTTCTCTTCAAGCTTATGTAGGCCATTGTGGTATAATTTATAGCCCCTCATATTTAGCTGGAAGAGCACAGCAGCAGTTCTTGGTGGAATCAAGAGGAAGCAGACAGAGTTATTTCTCACCAGCTCCTGGCTTCCTCCTCTCCTTATGGCTGGCTGGATGTGTCTGACAGCCTCTCCTCCACCACCAGCCTCCAGCTCAGGTTTAACTGTCGACCAAACACCCGTTTCCTGCTGTTTCTCCGTGATTTATACACAGTGAGTCCGAGTCCCCCTATGCATTACAAACAAGAAGCACATTCCACATATATCAGGTCAACACAATGGGACTTTCCACTTACAGCAAAGCTTGTAGAGGCACTGAGGGAGAATATTAGGATCATAAGAGAAATTTACCTTTTTGGTCATTCTGGCGCAAAAAGCAGAGCGAGAGACAAAGACCGAGACCTTTCCTGTTGACAAGCTGTTAGCTAGATTTAGTCTATTCAGAGTGTAATGATGTGTGGCAACCTGGCATGACCACACACACGCAGTTAATCAAGGTAATGAGTGGGTTAGCAGCCCTGTTACAAAACCAATTGACCAACAGTCTGGAGGACTTAACACTCTTGTTAGCATCCTTTTTCCTCTGGCATGAACAAAACGTGACTGAAAGATTTATGGACAGCTCTGATCTTCTGATGCTGTAATGCCACTCATTACTCTCACTGTCCCATATATCGAACCAGCGATGCATGCTCCGCACATACGGTAAATAAATAATGTAAACTGTGGAGGATGTAGAGCATACCGTTGACAGTCCTCCATCATGGATGAGGCCAGCTTGCAGATGACATTGACCAGATGTGAGAGACAAGCGACATGGTGGAGGAGGAGGACGCGACGGATGATCTTCTAGTTAGATCTTGTAACACCCACAGCTCCAGTGGGAAGCCGGCTGTAAACAGCCCAGCCACCCATGGCCCAGTTTGATGAAAAGGTCTCTCTGAGAGGGATTACTCGCCCCCTCCACCGCAGCCTTTGCAATCAGCCAGCGCACCCTCCTCAAGCTCTGCTGTGTGTACATGTATGACCACAGCAAAGTATACACAGCTTTCCACCCCCCAGTGGAGTCTGGAAAATGGACTTTAGAGGGGGAGGGCAGTGTAATCATTAGGGTCATGCTTGAGATGCTTTTGGAGAGCTAGCAGAGCACCCAGGCTGTTTAACCCTGACCCACCACCCTGTAAACCCCCCGTCCGTCCAAACATACACACCAAGCCTCTGCCCAGCCCCAAAGATTAATGTTGCATGAAATGGCATCACAGGCCTTGTCCATCCCAGAGATCCTCAGTGTTGTTAGCAGTAATGAGATGGAGATGGAGGGAGGAAAAGCCTCCTGTGTAGAGCTACTCAGGGGAGACCCATATCTGATTAAGTGGCAAGCTGAGATTTTCTCTATTAAAATGGGCAAAGTGTTTTCCACTGTCTTCTAAGTGTCTCTGATGTGCCCGTAAGCCCTCGGTGTGCACATGCAACTGTGTGTGTGTCTTTGTGTGTGTGTTTAGGCACACACATGCCTGCACATGGACAATATCTAGATGTCTGCCCCTGGCTAAATATTTCTGACAGCATTAGTGTGTTTTGATGTGGTCATCGTAACACAAAAGATGAACGATCCCCCAGTTTATACCAAGGACATCAGGGTCAGCTGTGTTGTCCGTGCTGACTGTCCGTGTTGTACCGGTCTGATAATACTATAGCAAAATATTATTAAATTCTCAATTTAATGGGCGAAAAACATAATAAAACATGTAATGCTAATGTAATTATCACTAATAATCATTATAACATTGTAATATAGATTTATTGGCTGATGCAGTAATCATAATGACTAATAATTATTGTAATTTGAGCTATTATATTCTTATAATTCAGAGGTCACTCATAGTGACGAATCCACAGAGAATGATCTCCCAACTCTGCTGTTCCCCTCAGCTCGTCTGAGCCCTTTTGCGTCTTTTAGCTCATTGTTAGGGTTCACTTTCACCACTCATCAACCGCACTTCCAGCAGCAACAAGCAGCTTTTGTCAGCAAAAAAGCTCAGACAAACCCACTGTACACTGCCTGCCCAGCAGCACCAAACGCGGCCCCGACATAGTTAGCACCTCACTGGTGAACATAGTAGCAGCTAAGCAGCTAAACGCTTGGAAAAAATTAATTAATCTGAGCTGAGATATTAAGCGCTATCGTAAGGAGCGCAACATGCAACGCAACTAGCATGTTACTGTAGCCTTTTCATCCCGGCCTCATTGCTGACCTTTAACCTTCTTTGATTCCTCCCCCATCCCCCTTCCCTCTCAGGGGCTGCTCCGAGCTCTACCGCATACCCATGGTGGAGTACAAGGTCGACAGCGAGGGTACACCCTGCGAGTACAAGACACCCTTCAGGAGAAACACCACCTGGCATCGGGTGCCCACAGCTGCTGGGGCACCTCTATCCCGAGGCTCGCCCACGCAGGGCCCTGATCGCCTGCAGTGCCAGCAGATCCTCCAGCAGCACCAGGCAGCTATCCCACGAAGCACATCCTTTGATAGGAAGTTGCCAGACGGGTCCAGGTAAACTCTTTTTCCTCTCTCCACTACCCTTCTGGTCTTGAGTGCTTCTGGCCAACAACAACTGACAATTAATTCAGTTAAATCTGCCATCTTTTGCTCCCGCTTCTTACCAGACAGGTTAAAAACAACTCTTGTTTAGACGTGTAGTTTAGTTGGTGAAGGTGAAGCCTCATTTAGAGTGTTCAGATGACCGCAAGGTAGCATCAAAAAAGATATGACTCTACAATATGAAAGAAGTTTTCTCCACTGCTTCATATGGATTCTCACACAATAAAGGAACACTGCAGGAGCTTAAACAAAATTTCCATTATCTGCCTGTAAATATACTACTTTTGGGTCAATACGTGTTCAGTTATTATGAATGTAATTTAGAAAAATGAGTTTTTGACCACAAGCAAACAATCTCAACTCATTCACATGTTATTCAGCAGGATGCTTTTACCACATGTAGTATGTACAATAAGACGGTAGGAAGCATTACACAGATAAAGTAAAACAAAGTGAAGTAAAAATATCTTATCAACATGAAGTCGAAGCAACATTATCTACAGGGGTGCAAAAAAGTAAGTGAATGCAAAAATTGAACAAAACAAATGAACACAGTTATGCTTTTAAGACATTTTTGGAAGTCAAGCTTTCAACTCAGTGTTTTTCAGAAAGCTAGGCGGAACAAAGCTTGCGATCAAACATCATGACGCTCAAAAGATCCGACCCTTTGAGATGAAATCTTTGAACTCTCAGCCTCTCTCATTTAGAAAAGAGAGCCACAGTAACACTTTGAGGGGCTGTTATTGTGTTCAGTTATTTGCATACATATAAACGGACCATTTTAGTCCAATGAATTCACGGCTTCGCCTTCATCTCCCTTTAGATGATAAGGCCACACTGAGACTTTGTTCCTGTCCTAGACTGTGTCTCTTTTGGACATCTCCATTGAGCCATGTAAAGCAGTGATTTGTTCATTCTAATGAAACCCCTACAGTCATGATAACCTTTCCAGTGTGTCACACCGACCCCCCCTGGTGTTGCCTCTTCTGACTATACTGGGATAATGGCCGCCTTCTCTGCCTAATCAGAGTCCCTGGCAGTGGGAGCACTCCATTCTCCCTCGCTCCTTTCTTTCTCTCTCCGTATTCCTCTTACTCCCCTCTCCCTCCCTCTTCCTGCACCCTGCCGAGGAGGAGGTGATGGGGACGCTGACACAGCTCAGCTCATCTCATCCAATTACTGCAGAAACAAAGAGAGTGCTCTTCCCCCGGACCACGATATGTAGCACCCCAGAGGGAGTGGGAGTAGAGGAGGGGGATGAAGGAGTCATAGACTGAAGAGGGAGGGAGGGAGGGAGGGAGACAGGAGGGGAATATTATACAGTCACATATTCTACTGTAGAGAAATAAATTAGTATACAGATTTATTGATCATTTCTTGTTTTTTTTATCATGTAGCTTATACATGTAGCAGCTGCTTATGTTTTTTTCATGGTGTGAGGACATGAACATGTGTATAGTCTACAGCAGTGATTTCCAACCAGGGGTACTTGTACCCCAGGGGGTAATTCTGCAGCTGCCAGGGGGTACGTGGAAAGATTTTAGAGTAGCTCGACTAATTTGAAAAAAAAAAAATCCAGAAATTATGATTTGGTTTAAAAATAAAATTCCACATACTGAGTCAGCTGCAACACTTGAACACTCTGTGTTGCAATTGAGAGTGCATGAAAACTATTTAGCAAGCAAGCAGAGAATTCTGAACAGTTAACACAGGCTAAAAGTCACTGATAAAAGATTGAAATAGTTAGCTTAAAATAATTGATGAACTGTTGAAATAGATACCTGAAAGTAGCCTTATGAATGTATGGTTAATAGATGGATAAAAGTAATGGATAAACAGTTGAAATAGTTAGCTAAAAGTATATGGTTAAAACAGATAGCTGAATTATGAATAAACAAATAGTAAGCTAAAAGTAATGTAAGAACAGTATTTTAATAAAAGTAATGTGAGGTGGATAAATGCTTCTGCCACTCAAAGTGGTAGTAGTATGAATGCAAACTTGACCAAACTGAATTTATCATTGACAGTTCAAATGTATTAAAAAATGATGGTAACAATCCACTTTTATATAATTAATAGTGTTAAATAACATCCAGTTTAAATTCAAATTAACACGTTTGGAATATGACAGGTGGTGTCGATGAAAGGATACTTGAGTTAATCTGGCAGGGCTGTGGTTTAGGAACCACTGGTCTATAGGACACATATGAATCTTGATATCTTAGATAAAGCATCATCCCATCCACATATATAGCTGAATCCAGACTTGGCACCGTAAAATATGACACCTTCTATGCAGCCAACTGAGACCGGCCGCTAATCTCTGCAGCTTCGAATGTTATTGCAGCGCAGAGAGAAAAATTATGTTCAATACCCCCCCCCGAACTTAACATTTATGTCGAGGGAGGAAGAGAAGGAGAACAAAAAGCAGCTGCTGCTGTTTCACATTAAAGTGCCTGGACTCAGCTGAGGAGACTAACACTTCAGCCTGGGGAGGAAATGTAGCGATCTGGCCAAAGCGTTCGATGATGTGTGCTGCGACTGAGTTACTGACAGTTTAGTGAGTTTCCCATGGAGGTCCAGACAAAGGAAACCTGATGACAACGCAGAAAGGGTTGATGCCAAGAATTTGTCGCCTTCTAAATGGACGTTTATATTGTGATTTGGGAATTATATGGTTCTACTGGATTATTTTTATGAAATGTGCCTGCATATTTCTGATCTTTCAATGTTCCTTTACGCTTGTAATGTGTTTGTTGTTTGGATTTAAATATTTAAAAAAGAAGGGAGAAAATACACGTTTTGTGAACTGGGACATCAGTTTAATACAGACCCGATCCTAAACTCATTATATAAACAAATATAAAAGAAAAAAGACAGAGAGATGAAAGGTGTAGAGTATGCAGCTCGACCTGGCTGGGGACGTAATGTGAAAGCCATCCTGCCGATGTTGTTGCAGTCTTATTTCCGTCCGGTCATCTAACCTACTTTGGTGTGTTGGTTAAAAGGAAGGCCTCCAGGCAGCAGACATAACTCGAATCCAGTGTTTATTTTTCACTCTAGACCGTAGTCCGCAAGTTTTCCTGACCAGGCAAAAGAAAGCAAAGAAACTTCTTGTCTAAAGAGCTCGGCCAGGGCTTATTGCAAGACGGTGAAATACACTTTGGACTGAGTGAGCTAAGATAATGGTCAAAGTCAAAGTAGGTAAATTACTAAACTTCCCTTAATAGTTCATGTGTGAAAAAGTTCAAGAGCAGAGTCAAGTTTGTGTTTAAAAGCAGAAATCTCAAGCATCCTCATTCAGAAGCTACTTCTGTCTTTACTCTACATCCACACTGGGCTTCACCATCTGGATTACTCACTCAGGTTTATTACCATAACTAATCTCTTTTTCTGTTTGTCTTTGGAGAACGAGACACCTTCTCCCTCACTGACAGTTCTCACATTTTCTTAGAGATTATCCACGGTGCTCACATGCAAGGGACTGTTCACCGGAGCGACGCCCAGTAATATAGTCATTAACGCTGGACAGTGAGGGAAAGAGGTTTTTCCAGTTTGTTGTGAAATTTCAGCCTCTAAAGAGTCAAAACTCTAGTGCTAATTAATTATCAATTATTAGCATAGTAATTATTTAATTGACAGTCAACTAGTTATCAACAATTTTTACAATCAACTAATCTTTCAAGCAAAAATGCCAAATGTTTGCATCATATTTCTTTGTTTTGTATCATTGTAAATTAAATATGTTCTGGTTTTGGACTGTTGATTGACCAAAACAAGCCATTTGAAGATATCGCCCTGGGCTCTTGGAAAATGTTTTCATTGTTTTATGAATTACATTTATGAATGATTAAACAATTAGTTGCAGCCCAAAATGGAATATATATAATATTCACATATACAGCCCTTGTTTTGGCCATCTGTGTTTTACACATGTGTGTCCTTTACCCCTCTGTTTCTGCAGGACAATGCAGGACATGGAGAACCCCCAGGTCACCTCATGTAACAAGGGAGACCAGCACTACCGCAGCTCCCCCAGTAACCAGTCCTCCTCCAGTGATCCAGGACCCTGCGGCAGCAGCACCTGGTCCCAGCAGCCTGGATACGATGGGTACCACAGCAGTGTTACTTCTTTTGGAATAGCCTCTAAGTAGTCCCTCCAGGAATATGCGGTTTTGCAGTAATGAATGCAGCTACAATCAGTCGCAGCACTATTTCTGAGAACTTGCAATTTTGCAAAATGACAGCAATTTTTCCACATGAAATGACCAAATCACCAGTGCACTTTTGGCCAGTCATCACTCTTTTTTTGCAGGAAGTGATTTAACAAAACAATAAAATTATGCCTGCCATGGTCTAATACCACATCCAGAGCTTAAAAGAGGGAAGATGATGGAGGGTGATGAGTTTCGTGTATGAGATTTTTTTTTCCTTTAACATGCATTATTATAGTTTCCATTCAATCATCCCAAAGCCTTGGTTTCATTATTTCATTCAGGAGAACATAAAGGCTACCTTAGACATAAATGGGCACTTTGTAAATTAAGCCATACAGTTTTATAGCCATTAAAAATCCAAGCCAAGTGCAGTATTTTTCGTTGTTCTAACTTTGAGCACATCCTCCTTCTTCTGTTCAGAATATTTAAAAAGGATGAGCACTTAAGTACAATAGGAAGCGATTATAATATTATTTCTTGTCCTTCAGTATATCCTGCTGCGACTGAAGTACCATTTTACCAAACTACATGTCATAATGATCACAAAAAAACATGATCACAAAAGAACTGAAATTCTGGAGAGAGCAGGAGGAAGAGTCTTCAGCAGACTGAGACCCTCCAGCTTCTGTCAACATGATTATAGCCACCACACTTTCTTTCTGTCATCAAAATGTTTACAGTACATATCAATATAGATCTCTTCTCAATATTCAGTATTCTCAT
Organism: Oplegnathus fasciatus; assembly: GCA_003416845.1. Taxonomy (NCBI): domain Eukaryota; kingdom Metazoa; phylum Chordata; class Actinopteri; order Centrarchiformes; family Oplegnathidae; genus Oplegnathus; species Oplegnathus fasciatus. The sequence continues at coordinate 185,393 of NTHP01000279.1, forward strand.
ATAATGGTTTGCAGGGCAGCGGGGCTTCAGTCTGCACCGGCATTACATCTGTCAGGCTGAGTCTTGTACATGAGCAGAATCCATCAGAGACCAATGTCTGTCTGTAAGTGCTTACAGACCATGACAAGAGGCTTAGCTCCACACTGCTGCTTTTCTGTCAGAGGCCTCAAAAGTGCACTGAACTCTCAGGGATCACTGTGCCCTGTCAGAGCTGCCACGGTGCCGAGCGACAGACGCGCTGACTGGCCGATTGATCCCCGGTTAGAGTCTTTGCTAAAGATCACGAGACACTGTGGCCTCTGTTCATCTGTTGTAACCTTTATTGGCTCTTTAAGGTTTAATTAAGACCCGCATTGAAAATTTTGCTGCTCTCTCCCTTTTGTCAAGAGCAAGAGAGCACCTGGCATGCCGAGTCCAATGAAAGGAGGTCTCTTGTCAGCGTTGTCTGGCAGCTTCTTTATTCTATTATAAGCTCAAGTGATTCGACCTTAAATGATCTTGAGCTAATTGCTGTACATCTGTGGTGAATCCTTTCTCTGACTAGAATACAGAGCTCGCTCTATGGACAGAAAATGATTTGCAGCCCATTTTCCTCCTCTTTCTTTCTCCAGGTGTCCCTCCCCTATCCTCCACGAGCGGGCAGGGGACATCCAGGGAGGTGACGGAGAGATCCACAGGGAGAGGGAGCCCACCCTGGAGAGGACCAGGTCTGCAGGTGAGTCTGAAGTTCTTTCATCTAAGCAGTCATGATTCAGGTGCATATAATATCTTGAAATAGGATGCTTTAAAAGGCATGTGACGGACGCAGGGCTTTCATCAGTTGCACTCAGCTTTTTTCTTCTCGGTCCACAGAGGCCAAATGGCACATCCCCTCCACCAAGATCCTGAACCCTCTGAAGCAAAGAGAAGGAGGAAAAGACTCACCCAACAAGCTGTCCAGGGTAAACGCCTGACCTACTTTAATTTCTGCCCACATGATGCTTAATAGAAGTGTTTAGGAAGTCATTGTCGACTTGTTTTGAAGGGCACAGTGTTTTAAAGAGTTTTATGCAGCCTCTGTGTTTGGAGTAGATGCCCCACTCTGCACTGTCAGACCTGGTTAACCCGACAATCAGGGTGAGGTCAGATTGCCCTTGTTTATGGGCTTCGCCGCAACCAGAAAGCTCAATTGGGGTATTCAACCTAGCGTCGTCCCCTCTAGCCGCTCTTTGCACTTATCACTTTCCCTTCATCAGCATGCTAACGGGCGTCTCATCTCATCACCGTTTCTGGATGTCTCACACTTTTCTAGGACACATTTTCCTAGAAGGTTGAATATATTAAGTGCTCGAGCCTCTCGTTTTCCCCTTTCTCTATTTTCCCCTCTCACTTATCTTTTTTTTTTTTT
>NTHP01000279.1:186850-199597 GCA_003416845.1 Oplegnathus fasciatus
GGGCCCATGCACCATCTCTCCTTCTGTCTTTTTTTTTCTCCTTTGATGCTGGAGGCTGGGGCATACAGCTAACAACATCTTTCAGTGCTTTCAGCCAGTGTTGCATTAACCCAGGCCAGTGGATGAAAATTTAAACCATTCCCTTGGCATTCTCTTCCCTAATGCACAGAGCTTGTTTTTTTTTTTCAAATCAGAGTAGCTGTTTTTGATGTGATGTAATTTCAGTTGCTTCCATGAGTTAGCAGTGTAAAGCATAGCTTAATGAAGGAAACATGACAGGTCATAATCCTGAGGTTTATATTCTCCAATTAAGCATTACTGCTAACCCCTCTTCACTAGAGGCCTGTTTTTTGAGTTTTCTGATGTACACTGATATACTGAAGTCAAGTTGGCCTGACCTTTTTATATTTTTGATTTTTCTTTGCAGCTTAATGATGAACAACTCTGGCTCTCTGATCAGAGCTGAGCAAAATAGTTGATGAAACGCTTATACACCCATCATGTGGCTCTCTCACATAAGTACGAGAATCTGAGAGGTCACAAACAAAGTTTGTCACATTCAGCTTATTCTGTTTGTATTGCTTCCTGTTACTGTCAACTAGCCTGACAGTATCGTGGGCCTGAAGAAAACAAGCTGTTGCCTCAGTCAGGGACACAGGAACATACTGTATGATGTAGCCTGATGGGTAAACCCACCCCCCTCTGGTGCCCCAAGCTTGTTAAAACAACCATAAGAATTATTTGCACCTGCTGTTTGACCTTGTCTGATTGACTGTATTTCTGTCTCCTTCGCCCCTCTTGCTCTCTCTTCCAACCAGACGGGCGATAAAAACTCAAGCCACTCAAGTAGCAACACTCTCTCAAGCAACGCCTCCAGCAACAGCGACGATAAGCACTTTGGCTCTGGAGACTTGATGGACCCGGAGATGCTGGGCCTCACTTACATCAAAGGGGCATCCACAGACAGCGGCATCGACACTAATCCCTGCGTGGCCCCAGGGGCCCGGGTGTTGATGCAGGGCAGGGTGGGGGAGCAGGGGCACCCCTGGGTATCGGAGCACCATGAGGACGGGGTGTCAGAAGAGGATCATGGGAAACTGTACCTGCCACAGGGCTACGCCTCCGCCATTATGTCTAGTCATGTGACGGAAGGAAGCATCGGAGACCTGAGCGAGATCTCATCCCATTCAAGGTACAGTGCAGAGACAGGATGTGTGTTTTATTGAACTTTTTCCCCTTAAAAGACAGTTTAGATGTGTAATTTCCAATTGTTTTAGCTGCATACATCTGCTGTTTTGCCACTAAAAGTGTGTTTATGGTAGCTAAAAACGTTGCCTTCAGCCAACATAGAGTTGGGGGGCAGATTGAGTGGAGAAACATAACAAATGAGGGAATATCATTTGGACGAATGGTGTCCGCTCTTCCAGCAGAGTTCCAGAGACTTGTTGAATCTATGCCAAGGAGCATTGAAGCTGCTCTGAAGGCCCAACACTTTCATAGGAGACTTTTTCTTTTATTTGTCACCACACTGTATACTCCAGCTAATGTCAGTGGTGACTCTGATGTTCTTTCTTCTCTATAGGCAATTACTTTATTCAACTGTGGCCTAATTCTGGCTTGATGGGTCATTGATTTGCCCGCTGAGAAAAATCACACCCTTTTCATGGTATATGGCTCAAAGCACAATCCACTGTGTCCAAACATGTAGATGTACATTCGCACGTACACCATCGCCACCGCCCCACTCTTCAGCCCATTATCTGTTCTGTTAAACACATGCAGAGACAAACACATGCACAAAAGGATGGTCGCTGGCTGTTTGCTGACCTTTTCACCCAGCCGTGCTCCCTCACTCCTGACCCCACTGCCTGACTCGTCCAGCTGTGCTGAAGCCGGTGGGTGGGGCCGCTGTCAGGCTGGAGCAACATGGGGGGTTTCATCGCACCGTCGTCCAAGTCCTCCTCACCAGACTGGGGCCCATCTGGGAAAGAGGAGAGGTGTCAGAGAGGGTTGGCCCTGCAGCCACTCACAGTCTGTCTCGATGAAATAGAATGGGTATCTATTTGTTTACGCCATACAGGATTATGTTTCCACAATCTGTTCAGATCATTGACCTGTTCTGGAGGCGTCAGAACTGTCCACTCCAGGATATCATTCAGAAATGAGTAAAGAGCCCATGCCATCACCTTGACTACGCCGATGCTTCCCACCTTTTATGTAATGGTCTTTGACACCAGAGTGTCATCTGAACAAACAGTGAAGCAGCAGGAGCACATTTTGCAGGGTGTGGCCCAGATGGTCATGAATATGGAAACAGAGTATGTAGTGCCTCCAGCTAAAGCCAACTCCGATGTCAGGGTATTTTAGGAGGTTGTGTTTGTGTTTGCTGAAAGTTGTCCAACGAACAACAAGACACTTTTATGGACCTGTGCAAGTTATCTAATTCTGAGTCCAGTTGAGCAGCTAACAGATGAATCCTAAGCAGACGGGTGACATGAAACACAAACTGTCCACCCTCATTAATGATGAGATGAATAGGAAACTACAGAAGATGTGCTATTCTGGGGGACTTCTTAGAATTGCAAAAGATGCAATGTAAGCAATATGAGATAAAAAAAAGGAGCAAAGACGGGCAGAGTGCTCCTTGTCTGATGCATAGCTGATTTTCACATCACCATCAAATGCGATGCATTCATCCTGCATAAATCTGCCATTACTTGAACGAGGATGTAGTATACGGTTATGCAGTTATTATTTTCACAAAGCTGGAACAATAATCACAAACAAGGACATGGCACACAACCACATTTAAATCAAATGGATTTTGTGATATACTATATATATAAAATCAACCAGAAACAAGGTTGTTACTGCGTTTTAGAAACTGTAGCTGAAATACCACTCAAATATTAAGAATTAAAAATATATACATCCTTTTTTTTTCTCTACAAACAAAGCATTTATAAAGAAACAGTATTTTTTTATGCTTTGAGAACCAGAAATTTGTAGAAGTTATAGTGGTGGATATCTCAAAACCCCTACAAATAAAACTGACTAGATGCCACTTGGAGTAAGTGGGGAAAATACGCTTCCTTGCAATTTGAGTGCACTGACCCTTTAATCTGGTTTGTCAGTTGATATTTGACTAAATATTGAAAGGGCAAAGTTCAGCTGGGATGCGCACATGATAGACTGGTTGTGAGTCATCCTCTAATGTAGGTTAGAGGTGAACTAGCGTAACTATACTCGATGTGGAGGAAATGATGTCATCCTTTCCAAACCAACAGCAGAGCTGAGCTTTCAATACTCATTTTAAGTTAAAAAACATCCTGTTAACATCTGACCTAGTTGCCTTGCTGGTAGCCTTTCTCATTTTTTCATTGTTGATGTTTGTTTATGCTTTCATGTTTTTTTCTCTGTTTTTCAATTCATTCATTCTGGTCACTTTTGAGTTACATTATGCTTTTATTTTTTTTTGCTGTCTGGTCAGTGGCTCACACCACTCTGGCAGTCCCCTGGCCCGTGGTGCCAGATACTGTATGTCCGCTGACTCCTCCAAGGTGTACACCATCCCCCAGACCAGCAGCTCAGGGCCAGGGCCAGAGCCGGGGCCAGGTCCTAGCTCAGAGGCCTGTGGACAGACACGCCCACAGTCCGGTTGCAAACTCCCAGTGGGCATGAAGACGGCTGCTGCTGATGATGATGATGCCCACAGCACTGAGGGACCTCCCAACATTTCAGAGTGTGGGTGAGTGTGTGTGTGACAGAGGAAGTAAGAGACAACATGTATGAGAACCTTGCCAAATATGCTCTTATACAACAAAAACAACAAAACAGTTTGGCTCCAGTTCACATTAGCTATGCTAGCTAGATGACACACTTTTTAATCACGCTAACTGGCCTCGTCAGTCGTCTCTCACTGTAGAGACTTACTGCAGACTTACTTTTGCACTTGAGCCAGACCCATTCCAATACAAGTGGCCCCCCCACACACCCTCCCACCCCCCACCATCAGCCCACTCAGTGTGCATAAACTGGCCTTGATTGAAGCCGACAGGCACAAAATAAATAAGCTCAATGAAGCCGCGGACATAATACACTTGGCACATGTCACTTGTGGTTATTGATCGCTCCCGTGAAGCCGGGTCCCCGTGGACTGCCAGGCTGAGCCTCTACCAGATCAGCATCTCTGCTGGGAGCCAAGCAACGATCCACACACAACAACAACACACTGCTGTCACACATGCAGCCCAAGGACACCTGCCGCTGAATAGCCTCTAGAAAAATCTCAGAGCAAGAGGAATGTATGCAGCCGCTCAGCCAGGTTGAGAATGTGTGCTCTCCTCAGACTTTATATGAGCAGTGACGACTGACTGTATCTGTCTGATGATTAAATGGTTTGCTGTAGAGAACAGAGGGCCATTGATGGTGAAATTGAAACACAGTTTTGATGGTGTGAGTGTGTATGCGTGTGTGTGCTTGTTTGAAGGTGTTTGCGTGCGAGCTAGGGGCATATTTTAGAGGTGAAAATGTGAGATTTGCCCTGGAAGAAACCCCCTGCTCTAGCTCCCAAGTAATTTCATTTAGGCTGTGAAATTTGCCACTTAAGGGCCATGTGATTGATCGCATGCACTGAAGTCATCTTCTGCCGACTTATGAAAAAGCTCTGTAATTCAGTTACGCTCCCCATTGTTTGTTTATATATTCCTGCAGTTTTATTTCATCTTACATAACAGTGCCTCATGATGAATGGCCTAATATTACTCACAGATATTGTTCTAACATAATGAAGTTTCTCTTCCCCCCCTTTCTAAAAAGTTTTCTCATTTGCTCTAACACTGTGTGTAATGCAGGATGTGTAACAATGCTCCTAACCCTGGGCTGTTTCTCTCTTGCTTCTGCTTCTTGTTCCAGAGGAGCGGAGAGCTTGTTAGCCTTCCTTCTTAAAATGCTGTCTGAGCGTTCAAGGTACACAGTCAGTCAAAGTCAACCCCCGTGGCCCCAATCTGACCCAGCCTGCTCCCCCCACACATCACCCTCCCTCTCTCCCTTCCTTTGTCCCAGACCACCACCCCACTCGTTTCCCATGGCAGGTCTAAAGTGCTAGTCCTGCCATGTGGCACATGCTGAGAGTGGAGGGCAACCAGCTGTGCATCAGTGGCTGTGACATTTCTGCTGCATCTCCTACAGAATCCTACTGCTGCGTACTGTCCAACAATACATTCATCATTCATCCAACATACTCTCTGAATTCCTGTAGTTATGTTTCCATTCAAATTTTGATCAAGCTGTATGTGAAGTTCTGAAATTTTTCCATCCATCCATCCATCCATCCATTTTCTTCCACTTATCCGGGGCCGGGTCGCAGAGGCAGCAGGCCAAGTAAGGTAGTCCAGACGTCCCTCTCCCCAGCAACGCTTTCCGGCTCCTCCGGGGGGATCCCGAGGCGTTCCCAGGCCAGATGAGATATGTAATCTCTCCAGCGTGTTCTGGGTCTATCCCGGGGTCTCTCAGCAAAATACAATGTGAATTGGTGCACGTTTCTGTCAATTATCTTGAAGCAAATATATTCAAGAGCACATAACAACATCACATATTTAATCGAGCGCCAGTAACTCTGATATATCATGCCATTTCATGCTGCTTCCCACCTGAGATGAATGAATTTGTCTCTTCTGAACCACCCTGTGGTGTTTATCAGCTGCTATAGTGATTGAGAGGGGGTGACGTGCAACAAGCAACCCAGTCTGCACCCAAACCAGGGATGTTGTGGTTATGCACACCTTGAGACCTCCACTCTTTTTATTCTTTATTTTTTGGCCTTTCTGGTGGGGTGGAGGCCTGTAGCAGTGATTGGCAGTATGACATCAATGCCTTGTCTACAGTAGCATCAAGGTGCAATAAAAAAAATCTGTTTCCATCATTTATTGCATTTTCTCTTTTTGATATGCCAGCTTTCCACCTCAGCCAAGCCGAAAAACATAAAACATTTCATCAGTTTTTTTGTCTTCTTTTGAATTTCTGGCATGAAAAATGTGTATTTATAACAGGTGGATGAAAACATACCTTCTTTCTTTCACACCCATACTCGGGAAAACATTTATTAAACTGTGCAGGCATTTAACACACGCTCCCACACAGTAGAATAACCTTTAATCGCAAAGGTCAGGGCTTTAGCATTGCTCCAATCTTCCCGTAATCATGGATCGATCATGTGAGAACAAATTGGACAAGAGCTAAGTCAGGATACAGACGGAAAAGAAGGGGTTTTCCCCTACATTTTAAGCACCAAACCGCCAGTATGCAGAGCCCCATTAATTCTTTTTCCTGGATGCCGCCTACAGAATAGAGCAGTAGTGCTTTTGAACCAGAGATCTCGTGGATCAGTCAGAAAGCATCTGGCAGTTGCACATGGACATTTGCAATACCCGTCTATGTATTTAGGGCTTGGTTGCCATGGTGCCAAAAGCTTAAAACAGGGCAACTCTCAGCAGTAGTGTCTCTAGGTAACCGTTGCAGCCAGGTGGTCTCATCGTCTCGCCGTCTAGCGTATGCCCCTGCGGCCATCTAACACCCTGCCAATAGCACTCAGTGTGTCATGCTCACAGGCTGCTCACTTAAAGCAGAGGTCTCACAGCCACACAACTTCACCAGCCAGGTCAGTCACACGCAACCCCCTTCTAAACACCGTCAAAATCATGTAAATGTTCTCTGAAAATACCCCGCTGACAACCACCACCGCCAAAACGAAACATGTCACCCCCTTGTGGGTCCTTCTCCAACCCTGTTTAACAGCTCTCATGTCTTCCTCTGTTGTTGTCTGAACACTCCTCTAAGTCTGTTGTTTGCACTTGTCTCTGGATGTAATTTCTGTCCAAAACCCTCTTTTTTCCCTTCCTTCCTTTCGACCTCTCACAGTGCTTGGCTGCATTCTTCACAGTCTCTCTAATCATGGGTTTGGCAGAGTGAGATGGGACAGGGTGGGATTGCAAATAAATTCCCTCCCTTCTCCAACCCCGTTACCCCACGTTCACCTGACTAGCATGGAGGCACCCGATGTTAGCATGCTAAGACGGATCCACCTGAACCCTTTGTGTGATACTGACACTGTTTTCTAAATAGCTGGACCCAAGCTGTGATGGCCCAAGGCCTCCCTTGCAGGTTGTGGCTTTCATGCCCCTTCTGATGAGCTCTGCGCTTCTGTGCCCTCTGTATCGTCTACAGGCAGCTGTACGCGCAGGAGGCTGCCTGCCGGCTCCAGGCTGCTGAGCGGGATGGAAAATCACTGCAGAGACTTTCGAAGGAAGAATACCTTAAAATGATGCTGCCCGACAGCCCTCCAGGAGAAGACAGGAGTCGGAAGGTGAGGCTGATTGACCAGCTAACGCTCTGTGCTCTGTTTAACACGCGGACAAAAAAAAACCTGTTGAAACTGTGAAGTAATGATTGATAGCATGATTACATGACATTTTAAGGATCTACTGCAAACCCTAAGGCTATTTTATCATGCTGACTTACAGGCGTAGTAAATACAAGGCTGGAACCAGAGCAGATAACCTCTTGCTGGGAAGCAAGTGAAAGCAGGACAAACATCTGCTGCCTATCAGCTGGCCCTGCTGCTGAGCACCACAGCTGATAGGGCTTGTCTCTCCCGACACAAGACCCTTTCAGTCCCCATTGACTGGCGCAAAGTGTTTGGTTAATTTAATTTATAGCTGGGCCTGGGTTTGTTCAGTCAGGATGTCATGGATTAAAGGCAGGGAGTTGCAGAGAGTGCATCGATGTTTGATGTTCCTGGGTCCTGCAGACTCTATTAATTGCATCTTCAGTTCCCCACGCGCCATGCCCCATCCCCCATCCATTATCTACCAGGAAGGGACCCTGGAGACATACAAATCGGTTATTTTTGGATGCTGCTCAATTCTAATATAAATGCACTTCATCCCCACATGTCCTCTGGCACAGGCAGGCCTTGTCCCTCACATGAAGCATCTCAGTGCACTGATTATAGTTTGTCTTGCTGGGCTTACAGGAAATAAAATGTGGTGCTTACAAGAGAACCAGGCAGCGTCAGTGCCTGTCTAAAATGAAAGCAGGTGTATCAGGCCTGCGCTGTGATTTCCCTTCATTTGATGCTATTTTGTTTCCCACAGAGAAGGAAAGCGCAGTAACCAGTACAAAGGTGCACAGTGCTGCTTGTTGGATTCAAAGAGGAGTATGGTCTTTGTTGTAGTCTCACTCTCCGGTCTGATTCAGTGCGATAATACAGTGTGTGGGAAAGCAATCTGGGAAAGAGATGCATGGGGGACGGCACAGAGCCAGACACTCCAACCATATACACATCTGATCCCAATGAACACATACTGTTCTTTTCTGGGAGCAGCTTCACTGGGACTACATGTTTTCAATCATAAGCTGGCACGTAATCAAGGAATCAAATTACAGAAATGACAATGTTAGAAACATAATTGATGTATTTCTAATTTAATACAGTCTGACTTGTTTAATCTCCCAAGTAATTAAACAGAGTCTACGGTAAAGGTTAATTCGTGTGTCACTTCCGGTAGTCACCCGATGCCTTTGTGTGGGTGAGCAGGTGCAGAGAGATTTTCCTTGCCAGCCACCATGTCCGCAGGGACGCCCTTCCACAGACAGGCAAACTATTGTGTGGCTGACGTAAAGGAAAGGCCGCTCACAGCTTATTCTCCCACAAGGTTCCTCTTTTGAACCTCCTGTGGGAAAGAAAAAAGCATCTGAATAGGTGGTTGTCCAACACATCCTCCCAAGTGGCACGTCAAAGGGCTCCAATGCTGGTTGTTGTCTTTGTTCAGTGCGGGCAGCGAGGAAAAAAGTCAGGGAAATCAGGAAAATCTAGGTGGATGTGTCACTGCTGCCGCGGCTGATAAGAGAGTTGCTGTTGTACAAAAGAATTCAAACACATTACGGCCTAAAATCAGGGTGAGGACTGTTGCCAGCTGAGGTGGATTTAGACACACTAAAATAGTCCATAATCTCACAGGTTTGATTAATACAATATTTTCTGCACAGCAGGTTCAGTTAACCAGTGCCAAGATGTGTTCAGAGAGCCTGGTTTGATGCTGTAGATGTAATAAATAGATGGCTTTTGGAAAAACATTAAGCCCTATTGCAAATGGTTTCATTTGCCGTGACTCCATTTATTCGAGCTCTAAATCTGTGCTATTTTTTGCTGCATATGAGAGAGCAGCAAATCCTGTTTAAAGTTGTTTTGATGAGCGAGAACCTTATGGGGTCTAATCTTGTAAAGTTGGGTGGGAAAACTTGCAATAAGAGGCAACCTTGTTAAGTTAAAGCCTCTGAGATGTTGTTTGGAAGCAGTATGTACGTATGGCACTTTGAATTCCAGCATATATCATCGCTTTAAAGACGTACTAGATGTTTGTTAGATTCTCACGGTGGGATTTGTGGGGGGATCCGTCTTTGAAATGGAGATGGCTGGGTGTTGGCTTGTGGGGATACCAGCCTAGTGTTGGTTACAGCTGGGAAGCTAAAGGCAGACATTTACCCATCTGGCCAACTGCCCCGCATGTCATTTGTGGCTACTTTTGATGTCACTCCTGCAATATTTATGTAAGCTAAAAGGGACAATGATGGATTGGATTGGCCTTTGTGGTTTTGTGTGTTTAAACAAGAGATCGTCTTGTCAAAATTCTGGCCACGGTTATGAAACTGGAGAATCCCTGCAGTGGTGCTCTGTGTGTAATTCTTTTCTGTGCACAGAAGACATCCCCTCAGGACGATGCTGCTTTTCAGACCCTCACAGCTTTTGTGATTGTTCACCCTGACCTTGTGTTGCCTTTTGACCTCTGCATTGCCTTGCATTGGCCTCTATAAGTCTTTAGATTCTTCGCAATATGAGTCCTATTCTAGAGGGTACACACAAAGCAGCAAACACACTTTATATAAGTACATTATACCCACCACTTCACTGAACTGTGTTCACTGGGTCTTTGTCTGATTTGTAAACAAGCAAACCACAGAAAATGTGCACTTAGTCCATTCAAATATGATGAGTTTTTAATAGACCCCTTTATCTGTATTGCTGCTGGAGTTATTCTCAAGGAAAATTCTTATTTCCCATAAATGTGGCCGTTGTAACTCTATGGGTCATGCTAACTTTGCCCTCATGACCTCGGTTGTAGAGATTCGGCAAAACAAGGACTCGCGCCTCCTACGGCTTTCCATATAGACATGATTTTTACATGAATAATTTTAAACACTTGTCTTTTAGTCGAACCAAAAGTAAGCGCAGAACGTAGCCCCCTGAAATGGCCATCACGGCTAACTGCACAGGGATCTACATCTGGGTCAACCTGCCGTCTTATATCAAATGCAAATACATCTCTGGCTTGTCTTTTCCATCGCGTATTGTGGGACCTACACTATGACTTCTCTGCTTTCTGTAGTTTCTCACATTAAGCTCAGTGACTATTGGCTGCTTCAGCGCTGTGACCCCTGTCACCACCTCTACAAGCCTTGTCCCCTGTTTTCCCCATTCTGCCAGATGCTCTCCAGCTGTGCTCAATCCATCTGCATTTTCCTGAGAGCAAAGACTGTAATTGATTCCTGACACTGCTCCCCGATGCTCCCTCCTTACCCACCCAGCTGCCCGCTCGTGTAAACCTGCTGTGCCGAGGAAAGGCAAAGCACAGGGAAGGTGCAGACAGGGGTCCATCGCTGGGGGTTTGGAGGTCATACAGCTCCATCATTTGCATTGTTACGACTATCTCTTGACAAACTGTTCTCCTTCTCCTCCTCTCAGGTGTCAGCAGTGGGCAGTTTGTCACCAAGACGCTCCCTGTACCGGACGCTATCGGACGAGAGCGTGTGTAGTAACCGCAAGGGTTCGTCCTACGCCAGCTCACACAGCTCCATGCTGGACCAAGCCATGCCTAACGACATCCTATTCAGCACCACCCCACCTTACCACAGCACGCTGCCTCCTCGCATGATCCACAACCAGGGAGCATCCAACCTACGGAGTGAGTACAGACAGTGATACTCTCAGTAGGCTAGCTGGTGTGCAAAATAAACACCTGAAAATGTGTACAGTACTTGACATCACCAAGGATACTGCAGAGAAGCTGCTTTAACGAAAACAAACAGAACTCTGCACTGTCTTATTAAAATACCTCTTAGAGACAGGAAGGCTAATGTAGACTTTCTCTGCATGTTGCTCTTGGATTATCATTCCTCTTCTCTGGCACCAGATAAGAGCCAGGATATAGATACTTGTTTGAAGAGCCACTTGTCTCCTACCAATATCATTAGCACAACTGGTACTCACTGCAGGAACACTCCTCAATATAGACAACTAATTGGATCTGTTTGGGGCGGCGTGCAACTTGCAAGGGTCCTGCCGCTCCGTCTGCATTAAGCAGACACCTGTCACTGCTGGCTAATACTCCCCTCTCTACTGTTCTCCCAGCATCCACTGAATATGTATTAGTGATCACACCGCTCGTGTGATGTGTCCTGCCTGCACTGCTGCAGGTCCTCAAGATCTGTGACATGAACATGCCTATTTTTTCCATCAGGAGTGTCACAATGTCTGTCATACATTATGTTTCATTCACTCATGACAGTCCCTGCCTGCCTCCCCTCTCTGTCCCCCCTGTCTCATTTCCATGCCGTTCCTCATCTGTCTCCAGCTGCCGTCGTTTGATAGAAAATGGCTTTTGGAAAGATGTTTCTCTCTTTGGCCTCCTCTGGCTGTCAACCTGATGGATTCCTGATTGTTTTGAAGGGTAGTTGAGAACATAGGCTCTCTCTTTCCCTTACTGAAACAGCCCAATTTGGTAAACAGTGAATCACTCAAGCTCCAAGACGCTGGGTAAATTGAAAGGAGAGTGTCAGCATCACCTCAAGCTCTCTCCGTCTCTTCTCTGCTTCTCCACTCGTGCTTTTCTAAATGCCTCTCTGCAGAATAGGAGCTTGTTTATTGCATTCCTCGTCTTTCAGGGCTGACAGGGAGGGAGGGTGGGGGAGACAGAGGGGAGGGAAAGGAGATATTGATTGAAACATGAAGACATTCACTTAGACAAGTCATTTATCGCCCCTCAGACAGCGCCTTGCGAAGTGCTATGCAGAGATGGTTTAATGTGACTTTAGCCTATCATGCTGTCACATATAGACAAAACTTTTCTTTTCCAAGTTAAATTGTTTGGAACCTTTGGGAGGATTTGTTATTTCGGTGCATCCAGATTAGAATTGGACTCAGGTGAAGGTATGATTGGACAGGAGCTACTTTACTTAGCAAAGACTCAAGCTGTTTTGATGTGCAGGGCTGGAGTTAAGTAAATATCATCCCTTTTAGCAGCAATGACTAGTTCAAATAATCCCCCTGCCCTCCCCCCTCTACGCGCCTCCATTCCTCTCCCAACCCCTCTTGTCCGCTCTGATGCAAACTGCGGGGCGACTCAGAGATTAGCCCTAAACTCAGGCCAGGCCTAGACACTGATCTGAGTGCCTGCCTGTCTCTGCAGATGAGTTTTGGTTCTCTGACGGCTCCTTGGCGGACAGGTCCAAGTTCAGCGACCCAGGCCTCATGCCCCTCCCAGACACTGCCTCAGGCCTGGACTGGTCTCACCTGGTTGACGCAGCACGAGCCTTTGAAGGTAACCAGCCTGGCTGAAGCTGCTGGCACCTCGTGTAACCCCCCCAACCCCCCAACCCCTCCTCCTGGCTGCTCAGCGTGTGTGTGTGTGT
>NTHP01000279.1:199698-276591 GCA_003416845.1 Oplegnathus fasciatus
TGTGTGTGTGTGTGTGTGTGTGTGTGTGTGTGTGTGTGTCTGTAATCTAGCTCGCTTGGATGTGCAGGTTTGTGTGCGCTTTGTGTTTGTGTTTCTTCTAGTGTCTCCTAAGTGCTGTGGGAGGTGACTTGTGGGAATCCTTTAGCTTTTTGCGCCTCTGCTCTGAGCCTCATTGTGATTCCCATCAAGCACTGTAACTTGGAAAAATGAGCCATCATTTCTCAGCACTGACATGGAGCCAATTTTCACACCATAAAGCCAGCAAGTCGCCACTCAGGGAGAGTTCTTACAGCGATGCCTTTTACTATTAAGCTCTTGGGTTGATAGTTTGGGGTAATTTCAGCTCCTCTCTTGGCCTTTTGTCCATTAAGTCTGAATATTGTCCACTTGAAGATGTTGAATTTTTTTCTTCTACAAAATGATGACAGACATGTAATGTGGCCCAAAGCGGCAGATTCTCTCCTCAGAAAGAGAAATCTCTCATTTTTAAAGTGGACTGTTGGTTCCTATAAACTGTCTGAATGGCTGCTTTAGAGTAACTGTGGTTCTTGGTGGCACCTGACTCTGGAACAAGTGATTTAGGAATGAAGTACTCACACAAATGTATGTGGACTTACAGTATGTTGTCTTTCTGGACAACATGAGCGATGTGTTCCTGTCAAAACTGAAATCTGTCTTTTCACTCAGTCACACTCTATTTTCAGTTACTTAGCATTACCACTTCATGGTCAGCATCATCACTTCTGTTCATTTTTTCCCCCCAGTTTAAGTACTTTTTCAACCACTCTCATGCCAGTGTGATTGCCATCTATCACGGAAACGCTAACATGCCATGACTATTTCTTTTTCCACTCGAACTCCGTCTGACCCCGAGACCAGTGAGCTGGCAACGTAGCATGTGACCGTTCATTTGTCATAATTAATGAATCCTCTGTAGAGTTTCCTCTTTGATTCGTTTCCTGCTGCGTAGCCCGCAGCATATCATTTAACAAGAGTGGAATCAGTGGAGATGATGCAGAGTCTGACTGGCAGCAAGAAGGCAGTTGTCACGGCAGCCTGGCTGGCCCAGAAAAGCGCTGTGTAAACTGGAGCCCTGTTGCCGAGCAGAAAGTGGCTCCAGGCTGCCATTGTGCCATGTATGTTCAACCAGCTCTGTTTAGAGCCAGCGGAGAAGGAGGTTGCCAGAGATGTAAAGCATTTATGGCATTTGTAACCTCGGTCATGTGGATGCTGAGAGACTGCTCATATTCATGGTGCGAAGAGACAGTTTGGATTGGCTTGCTGCATCCACAAAATCACAGTGCCCTGATGACTTTTGAAAGTAGAAGCAGATGGAATTAAAAATTCCTTTGGTACATTTCAGCAACAAAAGGCTTTTGGTGCAGTCACTGAAAGCTCTCTTTGTCAACTACGGGATATCTTTTTAATATTCCCTCACAAATAAATTTGAAACAGTTGGTTCACTCACATAGATTGTCGAGTTTTCACTTCAGCGTAATCTGTTTTTGTTTGATTTTCAGCCGTTTGTCCAGTAAATCTGGACACCAGGTCACGCAGAAATGACAAGCAGCTTTTCTGCGCCTGTCACTGCTTTCCTAGAAGTCTTTAATCTTTCTGATGCAGCCATCGAATATGAGCAAAATGTTCATTCATATGTAAATTAAAGCTTGGTCTCCTTTTCCCGCCTCGTCTGAACAGCCGACTCTAGGCTCGATCAGCTTTTGTCTTGGACTGGATTAGCTTTCATTTGGGGGCTAAATTAATGGAAGGGTTTCCTTAATCTTTTCTATGAATATGCAGATCCTCCTATCTTTAGTCTCAGACCAAGGGCTTGAGAGAGAGAGTGGTTTCTAAAGAAAAGAGCATTATGCCTCAAAACTGAGCAGTCCCCAAGTGTAACATGCCAAGTTTGGGTTTTCCATGGGGCTTTGAGCAAGCTTAAGGGCCTGATATGGTAAAACAAGCATGACTGGTGCCCTACAGCTCCCTGGGATCCAGCCCATTATGAGCCAAACAGCTGTCAGAGGAAGCTCAGAGGGGCGAGGGCACCGGAGCAACACCCTAGGGACTGACTTTATCTGTGATAGTCTAGAAATGCTCTGTTTACCACCTTGTTCCTTATTGTCTGGTTGTAGATCTCTCAGTATGGGAGGACTTCCTTTGGTGGCTTTGCAGCAGCGCTTAAACCAGAAACACTCATTCATACAAAGCATGAATGAACCACCCTGTCCTGTCAGAAATGTGTGCATGCGAGTGTGTTGTTCTGCTCTATTTTAGCTGCATGTTGACACCATGAAATGCGTTGCCGAGCACATTTCCTGCTTTTGATCTTCAGGGCTGATTATGACCTGTTATGTCACCTGTTCTGTCTCCAGACCAGCGCGTGGCGTCTTTCTGCACCATGACGGACATGCAGCGGGCAGAGGCTCTGCAGATCTCAAGAGAGCTGACCAGACGGGTGGTGGAGGCGGAGGGAGCGGCGCTGGAAGCAGAGTAGGCTTTACCGACAGACACACAAGCACCAACCACTCCAGCAGCAAGTGAATAAATGACTGTTCGCTAAAACCCGCCCCCGAACAGTGATTGTACAATCATAGCTTAGCAACCAGAAGTAGGCACAGAGCATAGAGTAACGTTGGCGGCTCTGTCCTGCTCTTTATGTGGTTTGGAAAAGTTTACACTCCAGAAACTCCACCCAGACCTGCGCTAGATAGTGTTAAGTTTGCCAAACTCATCCGTTGTTTCTCACCTTCAAATCCAATAATTACTTAAGAACAAGTAACATTTTAATTACATTTCTATTCATACTAGGATGAACTATCTCTACACTGAAATACACAAACAATGCTGCTCCTATATTTCCATGTCCCCTTGAACTTTAGCCTCAGTGTGTTGGCATAACATCAAGCATGTTACCATCATGTGCATATTTAAGACCCTTTTACTGGTTTGTCACTTTGGCATTAGCTTACGCTAACTCGCTAAAGCTGATTAAATCGGCTAGCGCCAGTCATCTTTTCAGCCGATAAAATCCGGGGTCGCCTGCTGGAAATGGGAAGGCTAAGAGTTGGGATGGTAAATCTGCCACTGTCATCACTGTGAACTGCATATTTGCCATGCGAGAACAGAAAGCTCGACAGGCGTAGCAACAGTAACTAAGGGGGGCAGGGCTTAGCTAACTGTCCATTATCAGCTTCTGTCTCATGGAAGAAGCTGTCATTATGTTTTATTTGTGTGATAAGTCTTTCTTGAGTCTTAACAACATCCTCTTTTGTGTCCCCCCCAAACAGCAGCTCCCCCTCCACACTAACTGGCAAAGTCAACCAGTTGGAGGTGATCCTCCGGCAGCTGCAGCATGACCTCAGAAAGGTAAGTTCACACGTATCAAACTAGTATCTCGATTATGTTTTCGTCACCTTTTTGCTCTCCTTTTTACGCGTCAGCAAACAGCGCATGTCTGTGTCACGCAGCTTGAGAGGATAGGCGTTGAGTAATGGGTGCCCCGAGGTCTGTGTAATACAAACTCGTCCACTTAATTCAATATCCTGCTTCCTTTCCTTATTGTTTCCCAGCCCAGCATTTCCCCCACCTTCACTAATGTGCTTAAAATGCAGAGAGGAAATGCACTTTTATCAGAGCAGAGAAAAGGCTGCTTTGCCATGTTAATGCCTCCCATTTACACAGCGCTGACGAAAGACGGATGTTCTCGTAATAGTGGGGCTTTTATCATCCTCTTTTGTATCCATTTATTTTTGCCTCATGCCCCGGTGTTGATTGTGTGTGTGTGTTTGTGTGTCCAGGAGAAGGAGGATAAGGCGATGTTGCAGGAGGAGGTGCAACACCTGAGACAGGACAACATGCGACTGCAGGAGGAGAGCCAGACGGCGGCGGCTCAGCTCAGGAAGTTCACAGAGTGGTTCTTTCACACCATTGACAAGAAACCCTGAGAGAGAGACCCGCAGAGAGAGAGAGAGGGAGAGAGAGAGGGAGAGCGAGAGCGAGAGCGAGATGGCCTTCACTCCTCCTGGGCACCCACTCAACTCCTACTTAAGACTCCTAGATGATCCACAGGCAAACAAACTTTCAAACAAACCATTACCGGCCCCCAGAGTAATCAAGACTCTTTAAAAAAGCCCCTGCTTAGGAGACTGTAGTGCAGCCCTGCGTGGAGACTTGAAACCCCGATCTGGACCTTAGTGTTGGGATCCTCTTTTGTCTGAAGTGCAGGGCTGTTTCTGACGTTAACGGTTTCTCCATCCCGACAAACGAGACTCTTGGGAAACCTCCTCATCTCCGGCGCTGGAGAGGAATTGAGAAAGGCAACCCCCGGGGCCCCCGCCTGAGTCCCTGGGATCTCCTTACAGTAGTGGAATGTAAAGCTCATTTACTGTAGTCAACATATAATCTACCTACGTATGTCCCGTCAGTCTACTGTACTGTATACTCAGCTGTACTGTATCATACTGCGCACACTGTCACACAGCTGTTTCTGTGCCGGCCTTCACGGACACAGGAAAGTAGAGAGGGTGAGGCGAGGAGGGGAGGAATGTACTGGACATAATGAAGTGGTACTTACTGTCTGCTTGCACCAAGAGGAATCCACATGTGGCGGTCTTGAAGCGTACAGTGGGGGGAAAAATGAATGTAGCTCAACTGAGACCCTTTTTTTTCTGGATTTCTGGTTCCCAAAGTCACAAAAGTTTCAAGGTTTGATGTTTCTGGGCCATTTTTTTTTCTTTGAATGAATTCCACTTTTTTCTTTTCCTCAGTGTTGTAATTGTAGGGTCACATGGCAGTAATTTTGATGTTTAAAGGTGCTTTCCCTACACACGTTTGTCAGTAGTTTCCATTCACTGTCACAGTGTCCTAGCAATAACGAAGTGGTAGTTACAAAACTGTGTTTAAAAAAAAATAAATAAAAGAAGTTAGCACAAACGTGAAGAGTTCCTGTCGAGAAGCAGTTGTACTTGACATGTATTTATAAAACAGGAAGAGACTGTGCCTAAAACTCTTGGTTGTAAATGGATTGTTTCTCTTTGCTTTTAATTCTCTTTTATAAACACATGCCTTGTCTGTGGCTCACTGATATAAAATGGTGTGTACGAATGTGTGTGCGTGTGTGTGTGAGAGTGTGAGTGTGTGTGTAGTTTATCACAGCAAAATGTGTTCTTATGCAGTGGTTTCTAGAGCATTAGAGCAAGCGCCAGTGAACCACACTTACAATGCCAAATGTGTTTATTTCTGTACATATCTGCCACAGAAGTGTCTTGTATTTAACACTATTATTTAAGCTTATTTAACCTAAAGTTGTTTATTTTATTAAGGGTATTTGTTTTGGGGTTTTTTTTCTGCACTAAGGAGAGATAAAGCTCTGTGTATGTTGTAAAGTGTGTAGCTTGCCAGGGCAAAAAACTATATATTTAAATATATAAATGATGATTTTGGAGATTCCAACATTTGGATGCTGCTAGATTACAGTTTGCTGGTTTGTATGCTTTTAAAAATGTCTCTCTCCGTAAACTGTCTCATCCCTGGTGGGACACTGGTTGCTTTATTTGTTTTTGTTCTATTTTTTGTTTTGTTTTTTTAATAAATGTAGTTGTAAAAATAAGCGATGTTTGTGTCTTTTTTAACATGTTTCTACCGCCAGCATTCTTAACCTAAAGCAGTGATTTGAAATTTTACTGAAGGATAATCTGCCCGTGTTTAGTAAATGAAAACCGAGAGGTGTTAAAGGATAGATTCACATTATTTTTTCAGGTCCGTCTTAAAGGAACAGTTCAACATTTTGGGAAATACGAAAGAAATGCTTGTAGGTTTTTGTACGAATTAAACAAACAAAATATAACATGTTAGTATACAGTAAGTACATTGGAAGAGTTATTTACAGCTACAACTTTATCCCCTCTCCTCACTGCCTATGAAGTGAACCTTCCCCAACACATTTGTAATGTAAGAGATCTGCAGTCCTCGTTTTGTACAAATATGCATTCTTTTCATTAGTCAAATTAAGTGGGCATCTTTCAAAGTTACAGTCCTTTGACTATGAAATTCCATGTTTGTGTTACCATCCCTCCACCACAGCTCAGCAAGAAACCAGGGCGACTCAAAGAGGAGATATTGCACTAAAAAGACTTTTGAAGTTTGGAAGATAGCCACTTGATATGTGAATCTCTCCTCACATGGCCTGGTCTGCACATTTTAACTAATTACTGCATCTACCCTTCAAGTGAACTTTGAAAACTGCGTTTTCTTCCAAGTGAAAGTCCTCAAGTCTTGTCAAAACTTAAGATTTGGACTCCATTAAAAGCATTATAAATCTAATACATCAACATCTAAGAGATGCATGAGAAAGACAAACCAAAGGAATATAAGTGAAAAGATTTCAGAGGAGAGCTCGAAGTTTGTGCACCTAGTGGTAGGATTGATATGGAAATGAAGATGGACAGAGAGCTGAGTATGTCCTCTTCAGCCGATTGATACCTGTTCTCCAGGCTCAGGCAAAAGACAAAAAGCTAATTTTGGATAGTACTTTTGTTGAGCTCCCACAGGAGAAAACGAAGATAACAACCTTCTCTATGAGACTTTTTCATCCTCTATTTTGTAAACAGCAGGTGTGCTAAGACTTTCGAATGGAAACATGAAAACCATAATGTGTTTGTGACTTGATTCCCTGTGAGTTGCTGTGCTTTAAATAAATGACAGATGTTGCTTTCACCGCAGGGACTGCAAAGGACTCGCTGAATAATTAATCATAAGCCTTTTTGGGTATGGAGAGAAAAACAATTAAATTTGTTTGCTACTTCCTGCATAAACCTCCAGCCCAGCTGCTGGAGTGTGGTCCAATCTATCATGTCCTCCAGGGGCTGGTGGGTATGCAGCTGCATTGAACTGTGGGTAGAGCTGCTTTGGTCATGTCTTTTTTTTTTTTGATACATTTTTTTTCACACAGGACTCACCTTTGAGGGAGTTGGCACCAGTTGCAGTTGTTTGAAATGTTTTTATTTTTGCGCCCACCTCTGTGTCAGCAAAGCGTGCCTCTGAGGTTACGAAGCAATTTCATCCAAGCCTGACCTCTTCATGAATGAACCATGAATTACCAGGCCTGCCCCTGACCTCCCCATAAGGCCACTCCACACCAGAGCGGCCTAGAAAAATGCCTGGACGGCCATGTGTGGACGAGCTCTGGGTCTGGCCAGGAGCAGCGTGCAGAGAGATGAGGTAGTTAATCTACATGTGAGCGCGCGATGCCAGGATGGCAGATGGGAGCTCACACTGGCACAAGGCGAAAGTGTTGCCTGTTTCAGATGGATGAGGATTCTGGGGTGTGTTGTGGAGGGTAAGATCAAGAGCTCGACCACTAAAGAGAGGTGCCAAATGACTTTGGCATGAGGGAAATCTGGAGAAGTATCCGTGGACAGAGGCCGGGTCAGCAGCAGAGAGCGAAAAGGAAAAACAATCTGCGGCAAATAGATGCATGGTGCCAATCCAATACTACAATGACATGTTGGAATTTTATTAGCCTTGCAAAATATGCTGACAAGCAGTAAAGTTAGACCCAATCCAATAGGTTGAAAATCTACTCTAACCAGATGGAAGAGCTTACAGTCAGACCGTATTGATTTCTAATATTTGACTGTGTCAGCAGTTACAGGAATGAACGTTGGCGTTTCTCCTCCACTCAGGAGTGACGGTCATCCCCCGCTACGCAGATTTGGTGCCCATCACACATAATAGCATGTGACTGGGACGCAGTTGTCCTGCATCCACAGTCCCACAGCAGATGCTCCCCTGCTGTGAGTGCCACCCTGGTCAGGATCACGTTACCCAGAATAGGGTTCAGTGTGCCCAAAGCACAGCTGGCACAGCTCAGAGGGAGGGAAGGGGGGGTGGGACTCTATCGACTGTGTGTGTAGGTCAGCCTGTAGTTACTGCTTGCAAAAATATCAAATGTCAGTATCGGCTTCAGCTATCAGCTTCCTTGAAACAATGGATTTTGTGTTTCTGCAGGATTAATGTAAAAAAAACTTGAGGATTTCAGGGAATTATTCATAAAGATCAGAAATTCTGTCTCTGCATTATTCAGAGTTGATGTTGTATGTAATCCTTGGTTCAATATCTTGATACCATATTTTCCACTAGATGTATAAATTATTGACCACTACTCAGGTGTTAATGAGTACGGTGAAAAAGAGAAAATTCAGTGGGCTTGCTTTTGGTCTTGTCAGCCAGTTAGGAAATCTCAATTGTGTTGTGTGCCTGCGAGGCGTAACGGCAGGATTAGCTCGCTCACCTGAACTGCTTATCTGTGCAGCTCATCTCTCCTCTTGCAGGCGCTTTGAAATTCCCTCTCAATCACCAGGGAGCTGCATCTCACACACAGCACAAAAGAAAGGAAAGGAGAGGGGGAGGGAGGGGGAGCGGAAAAGGGAGGATCCTCCAAACTAACAGACAGTCATCTCTCCCCCATCTGCCTCCCAGGTCCCCACGGGCCGTCACTATCTGTCAGTCAAGTCACAGGTGACCACCCTCTTAGCTGAACCTAGTGAAGGGCAACATTTTATAAGCCACTTGCCTGCCTGCCTGTCTGGCCTCAATAGAAATCAGAAAGGGTAAAAAAAGAAAAATCATTCTCCAGAAAGGTCACTGCTGGCAGAAAAGCTTGAAATCTCACACATCCAGTGGAGGCAAAACCTCAGCCAACCTGTTGTGTTGTAGGTGTGGGGATAAAAGGAAGGCTCATGTCTTGGATTCTCTGTGTGTTGTTTCACTGCCAAATGAGATAAAAAAGACAGGAACAAATAGATAAGACGGGGCTGCTGAATTATCTTCATTTGCCGAGATGTCCTTGTCTGTTGTCCTTGTCAGCCTCCGAGCAACAGCGAGTTCTGCTATCGATTCTCAATCGGCTGCTTCCAGTGCAAACAGCGAGGAGGCATTCAAAGCGTGGGGCCGGTGGATGAGCGGGTGGTGGTTAGGAGGTGTTCAGACCCAGATCTCCACGCTGACTTTCCCTTTTTTTTATTTAAGATATTGATTATGCAAAGTTGCATTAGTCTGGCCTGGCCTGTGTGGCTGAGTGGTGGGGTTGTTTTAGAGGGTCATGGGAATATTGATGTCTGGAGGGTGAATGGTAGGTGTGAGGGTGGGGGCGTATAGTACCGAATAACAAACAACCCCCACTGACCCATCATCAGCAATAAAAGCTTAACTGGAGAGGCGATCGATCCTCTGTGTGAGAGAGGAGATACAGAGACGCTGGAAGGTCAAACGCAAAATGTGTTTGAGCCTCTCTCGTTGGCACAGCAAACTCAGGAATGAGCGATGCCATTTACCCTCAACCTGGCCCTGCTCACATCACACTGTAAAATAGAGTGCATGCTGTGTCCATGTGCAAGTAATAAGAACAGACCTATCATTATCTGAAGGCATGTGTTGTTAAAAATCTGCCTCTCGCCCATTTTGGTGATTTGACTTTCATCGTCTTTCTTCTCCGCAGAAAAAACATGTACAAGCTTTTGAAATGTGACTAAAAATGAGATTCAGTCGACTTTTCAGTTCATGTCATTCAGTCTTCCGGGCTGTCACATACCTCAGTGCACACCCAGTTTTTTCCATCTTATTCTCAGGGTTGTTATATATCCGAAAGAACAGATGTCTTTACTTTGAACTGTGGAACAGATGTGAAAATGTAATAAATGTCATATGAGGAGGTCACTTCCTTACAGTAAGTCTGTAATCTCTTTTTCCATACATTAAATAATTTTGTATGACCTAACAAGACTACGAGTCTTCAGCCATGCTAGCAGCTCTGTGAGGCCACACTTAGACACAGCGGTGTCCTAGTATTTTGTCTACCTGTGAGAAGGGAAGTGATGGACAAAATATTGAAGACACCTCTCAGTATGATGTAACACAATTCAGCAGCACCAGAAAGCCTCCAAAATGATCACAAAGTTCAATCAGCACCTCTCAAACACAGTTTAAATAAAAACTGAACATTATAACCTTCATGAAGGTTGAATTTATTGCATATACAGTATATATTTCAGCCTAGACCAAAATTGTTGACTGATCAGCCAACCAAAAGTGCCATCTGCAGAGCCGCGGTGCTAGAATGGCTAAAACCAACTTTGTACCAGGTAATCGGCAGAGTTTACAGTATTTTAACCTTTGTTGGATCAGTATTTATGTCAAACTTCATCTTGCGAGTCCCACCTGAGGGATTTCTGTACGTTTCTGTCTCCTCACATTCTCTCACAGAGAAGTGAATCAGGGATTAGTGTCTCCTGCGTCACATGCCAGATGGTGACATTTATGTCTTTATTCAGCATGTCAACAAAAGTAATAAACGTTAATCTATGAACCCTAATAAAACATAAAAACCGGAAGATTTTTATTTGTGATTTTAATTAGTCTGCTTTATAGCAGGACTTTATGTTCACCAGGAGCAATGAAGCAAACACTGAATATTGGTATTTTCCTGAATAGTTCATTAACCGGTTCAATAAGTACAAATTAATGTGCACGTCTTCCTCTCCCAGTGACAGCTCAGTGTTTATGATGTGGGAACAGAGCTCCACCATTACACCCCATTGTGATGAAGGATCAGTTTGGCTTAGATTACTCAGCTGAATCAGCTGTTAAAATAACATTTGGTCACAGACTTTTTGATATGACTCATTCGCTCAAATCTAAGTCTAATCACAATCTTTATCATTTGACTATCTTCTTTACATCTACCTGTCCAACTGCAGAGCAGTTATTTAAACATTCATTAAAAACTACATTTACCATATTTAATGCTGAGATAATAAGTAAACTATCATACCCACACATGTTATACAAATTCTGAATGATATAATGAGACAAAAATGCATTTCATATTTTACATAACTTTCCATCTGTGGACATCATGTTGTGGTTGACCTCTGACTCCAACCATTATTTTGTATCGATCGCTTATGCAGTCAATAATGTACAACACAATGAGGCACAATTTGCATAAAACAACCATGTCAAGATGAACGACCTTTAATCTCACGTTGCTCCAATCTTCAGACGTGCTGTTGTGTGTTATTTACTTACTTACTTACTCACAACTTATTTGTCTTGGTTCCCCGGTGAGACATAACACTTTGACAAGTGCTCACCACGCTGCCTGTGTAATTTATGTGTGTAATAACAGAAGTGCAAAGCTCTGGTGATCTATACGTCAAAGATGAGCTAGTCAGCTTTCAGTCTGCCAGGTCCCAGAGGTGCAAGAGCCTCTCGCTTCTCCATCAATTTTACTATAACTCCATTTAACATGCCACCTACCTCCTCCGCCCACCTTCTCCGTGCTGTACAGTAGTATTTTCTTCCTCACTGTAGATCATTTTGCTTCATAGAATGTGTCAAACTTTGGAGGTCATTTGGATAATGCTTCTGTTATATCTGTACATAATTGGTATGGTATTTTGTTTTTACTAATATTAAAATATTTCATGTACTATCAGCACAAAAACAAATGCAAATGTTACTTTGCTTTTCTGATTGCCAGGTTGATGGCTGACAATAATGTTTTGGTCTTTTTTTGCCATGCTAGCAACATGGCTCCATGGATGGTAATGGCGGTCTAGCAATGTAGTCCAGACTGAAATACCTCAACAGTTATTGGCTGGATTACCTTGACATTTTGTATAGACATTCATGTTCCCTCTCAGGATGAATTGTAACCGCTTTGATGGTCCGCAGACTTTTCCTCCAGTGCCACCATCAGGTCAAAATTCAGTTTGTCCAGTATTTTGGTTTATGACCAATTACCTGCAAAACTAATGACGTTCACATCATCCTCAGCTGTACTTTGTGCTTAGTGCTAACACCATAAACAAAGATGGTGAACATGGTAAACATTATACCTGCTAAAAATGCTGCATGTTAGCAATATGTTAGCATGCTGGCGTTAGCATTTAGCTCATGGCTATAGACTTTCTACCTCCCTGCGCTTTGGAGAACATTTGGAGAACGTTTCTGTTACGTTTGTATACCCTTGGCATGGTTTATTAGGCTTACTTTTTTATAAAAATCTAAATATGTCCTGTGCTATCAAGACAATAATATAAAAAATTACTCTCCAGCTGGACTGGCTGGTGACCACCATGTGTTTTTAACAAGGTACGGAAACAAATCAGTAAAATGTAAAATCACAAAACATCATCTTTGAGGTTGTTAGACAAAGCTTTTGTGTAAAGATTTGAAGCAGGGGAAGCCTCTGAGATAACAAGATGCAAGGTTCAGAGAAGAATGGTATAGAGAGGGGTTGAGGATGGAGAGAGAGGCTTTTTTGTTCCTCTCTTTCTCCTAATGCTCGGCTTATCAACAAAGCCAGGTACCAATCTGTCTCCCCTCCACTGCATTCCTCTGTGAAAAGGCATCTAGTCTGGATATTCTGCAGCTGACTGTTATGCAGTCTCCAGCCAAGAACAGACGCACGCTCAGATAGAAAAAAATGCTCCATGTGATCCGCTCTTTTTTTTTCTTTTCTAGTGGCACCTGCTTTTCTCCAGCTCGCGGTTACTGTAATTGTGCCCTTTCTCATGCAGTCTCTAATCATCAACCTCTATCTGCACACCATGTGACAATGTAAATGGGCCGGGGAGAGGAGAGAGAGTGACATTAAGTGCAAGTGCAAGCCTCGTGGCAGCCTGTGTGTCTGCGAGCAGCTGGAGGAGCTCAAACCACAACATCTGCAAGGAGCGGGGTCAGGTTTCTATCACACCACCCACAATGCCGAGCTCCATGTTGTTAGAGTCATGGAGGGCCAAAGGCTGAAATATAACAGGCTATGTGGGAAAGGAGCCAAAGTTATTTCACAGATACCACTCTAGTTTATGTTTATGCGAATCTAGACCAAACTGTAGTGTACATTGTTGCGTATGTTTCCCTGAAATTTCAGATTACTTTTGAGTTTGCATATTTGATGTGTTTTGCCGAATGTTTGGGATGATTCACCTGGGCTGCCAGCCAGAAATATCTGTGTGTATGTGCACAACTCATCACACTGTTTGCCTTCAACCGTCTTCCTGTCAGTCTCCTCTGGTGTATTGTACAGCGACAGCAAACACAGGCGATGAACAAACAGCCCAGACATGCACCTTACAGGTCGTTTTAATGTGGTTTTACCCCGTTCAGAGAAAAAATGAGAGAAATGTTCTGATGTTAGTGCCTATGATTATTTTTATTTCATGCCAGTTTCTATTTATATACACTTTGTCCCATGGCCTTGTGAAGATGGCTCTGGTTAAGCCAAGATCCAACTTCCAGGAACATTCTGTCACCTCAATTTATTCCAAGATTTCTGTAAACATTGTCACTTTGGGAGCATTGGCAGTCATGCTCTCCATATCCACTCTTTTAATATTGGGAAAACAACTTAAAAGAACTTGGATATGTTGCGTGCTTATTATCTAAACTCGGTAAAATACACGAAATGTCGCCGTTAAACAACGTCTCTTATTTCACCTACGATGAATCTATGAGAACATCCTCCATTGTCTTCTGCAGCAGAAATGAGAGGATCATGTTCTTTGTCTTCGTCTTTGAGGTCGTGCAGTTGGTGATGTTCATTACTTTGCATCTCTGGGTCCAATTACTTTCGGTGTGTTTTTCCAAGAAGAACTGGAAGGATATTTCAGCAATGTAAAACATCAATACTTGTGTGTTTGT
This sequence comes from Oplegnathus fasciatus, assembly GCA_003416845.1. NCBI lineage: Eukaryota > Metazoa > Chordata > Actinopteri > Centrarchiformes > Oplegnathidae > Oplegnathus > Oplegnathus fasciatus. The sequence continues at coordinate 213,406 of NTHP01000279.1, forward strand.
AATTAAAACCACAACTGTTTCTTGATTTGAAAACCTCAGCTGTTCCCCACTGTCCACCAAACCACTCCGCTGTTGCTATTGATAACACTATCTGTTGTTATTGCTCCACTGATCCACTGATCCACTGATGAATGAATAAACAGTCAACCTTTTTGGGGCGTTGTTCAAAGACACTCTGGAAAATGTTGATTGATGATACTGTACAGTGTACAACAGTGAAAGATAAGATTAATATTCAGGTCTGTGGCTTGCAGCCTGGCTCATGTTTAAATTCAAGTCAATAAACACCAGAAGAAAGACCAACACAATACGGAAAATCTACATTCAAATGCTACTGTAGCTCAGGTTTAACTGCTGAGTCTTTGTGCGCCCGCTGGTAATTTATAAAGCTGTAGTTGTTGATGGTGTTGTACTTGATATATTATAAGGTTGTTTCACAGTTTTCCCTGAAGTGCTAAAATAAATACTATTCCTTTAAGTGAGCAAGAGCACACCTCAAAGCAAGAACAAAACAAAAGGCGACGGATCCTCCCATCACACTTCACTCTAGTATCACTTTGTTTGCCAGGCACTCTGAGGCATGGAAGCATTATAAAGGGATGAAGCCAGACTTAAAGTCTGGCTGTTGATGGGAACAAACATCCGCCCTGCTCCTCCTACGCTTCACACCAAACACACAACACACAGGATCTAATGAACCACCATCTGGCGCTACAGCAGACCTGGGCGTCTGCCCTGCATGGGCAACTCACAGAAACAAGTTCCCAAGTGGCTTCACCACCAAAATACAAATTCACAGTGGAGACGTGGGTTAAATGTTGGCCCCCAGCACAGGTTGAAAGAGATACATTCAATATTGCTATAATGTAAGAATTTGTATCAAGTAATTTATCTGGGAGCTAAAACATCCATGATGTTTGTTAGCTGCAAAACAGGAGTGTTTCTAATAAAGAGCTCACATTTGTCCATGTGTCAGCATTGTGTTAACATATTTATGGTGCTACTAAGTGCTCATTTATTCCATTCGGCTGTATAAAAAAGGGCAGGTAATGGTAATGCATGCTTGTGCAGTAATAAAAGAGCTGAAATGAATTTCTCTGTGTGCATAAAGGCAAAGCGATGAGAAATCATGATACGGGCAGCTGAAGGTTTGCACATACAATAGGTCTAATTCAGCACACAAAGGCAGCACATTGTGCAGAGGAGATGTGAGCGATAGCAGAAATGAATAGCAATTGAAAGGTGTGAATGGCATCTCTCATTGAAAGCAAACACGCAGAGAGGCAAATAATCTTCTGATCCAGACTGTTCGTGCTTGTTTTAGTTGGACTTTCACACTGCTTCCGTGTGAGAGAGAGCTGTCAGCTGCTGAATTACTGCAGTGGGAGTTTTTTTGTCATGGCAGAAAGGAAAGGTCTCTTTTTGTCTACCTACCCTGCTGCCAGGGCGCAAACGAACTCTCTCCTCCGACATGGGGCTTGTTCTCACCCTCCAGGCTCAGCTGATGCTGGGTTTCCACGGCGACGGAGGCGTGAAATGTGCCCGGCAGCCAGGCTGTACAGTATGAGTGGCCATTCTGTCTCGTTTCTTTGTCTTCTGTCCATTCGGGGAGGCATGTTTGGCTAGCAGCACCATACAAATCAATACAGCCTGGCACACACACACATGTTGCAAATTCCTACAAACTGCAGCACAGCCTCCAGAGCTCCTCAGGCCTTTTTGTATTCTTCCAAAGTAGAGATGGGAGGGTGAAGGGTCATCGGCAACAGGGATCAAAAACTTTGGTGCAGCCATTCAGAATTCAAGCTACAAAAATCCCATTTTTTAATGTATCTTGTATATGTAGTACTGGTAGGAATTTGTATGTTTTTCTGATTTTCACTTCATTGTGGGATCTGAAGCACTGAAAGCTTTGGATGCCTAAATGATCTATCTATCTATCTATCTATCTATCTATCTATCTATTTTTGACAGTAAACCAACTGTAAAACCCAGAGCACTGTACCAACAAACAGAAGTCTCTCTTTGTTGACTTTCTGTTGCCGGGGTGTGTGACTGTTTTCCTTTTCAAACCACCGGCTCAGCAGTGACTCTAATGAACTGCTTATTGTCTTTGTGTAAGAGCCTGCTGCTGATTAAATGTGGTCATGGTTACTTGAGTTGTCTTGACTTCTTGGTCTTTGCCAGCTGCTTTTCACCACGTCTGAGCCCTTCCACACAGACCTATTAGCAAATTCTTCTGCGGGCTTAACGTCACTTCTGAGCAGTGGGTGTAGACGTAATTGCTCATATATTGGGCATTTTTCCAAATACTTTGGTAAAATATTACTCTGTAAGCTATACAGCTTTGCCAGGATAATCCTGATTTAATTTTGGTTGGTTGATTAACACTATATCTTGCTATCTATTTGCTAGAGGTTTCTCAAGGGGGCTTTGTTACATTTTAAGCATGGTGAAGGTAAGAGAATTAGGCTGCATTACTGTGTAACTGATCTGATTTCAGCTGGGAAGCTCTCTCTCTCTCTCTCTCTCGCTCTCCAACTTCTCAGATCAAGGCAAACGGAGGAATCTGAGAGCAGTGTGGTCACTGCTTTAATGCACTTGTCACTACAGTTCACTATGATGAGATACAGCAGATTAAAGCTACAAGGAAAGTTAAATTCTTTTGGTTGGTTTGATGAAAGGCATCAGAGGTCTGAGGTCATTTATATCAGAAACAAGGGGACGTCATAACTGCTGCTTAATCTCTTCCTCTAGTAAACAAAATTTGCTTCAAGGAATAGTTCAACATTTTGGAATATATGCTTGTTTACTTGCCAAGAGTTGAACGAGAAGATTGATACCACTCTCATGTCTATGCTAAATATGAAGCTACAGCTAGCAGTTAGCTTAGCTTAGCATAAAGAGTGGGAACAGGGGGAAACAGCTAGCCTAGGCTCTATCCGAAGGTAACAAAATCTGCCAACCATCACCTCTACAGCTCATAAACACTTTATATCTCTATGTAATTCATACAAAAACCAAAGTCACGTTGACGTAGACTGTATATACACAGTCTATGAATTAAACAAGCAAGATATAATGTGTTCATTAGTGAGCTTTAGAGGCTGGAAGGTGGATTTTGTTATCTTTGAACAGAGCCGGGCTAGCTTTTTCCTCCATTTGTGGTCTTTGTGCTAAGCTAAGCTAACTGGCTGCTAGCAGTAGCTGTATATTTACCATACAGACATGAAAGTGGTGTTGATCTTCTCATCTAACTCTCTGTAAGAAAGTGATTATGTGTACTTTCCCCAAAATGTTGAAGTATTCCTTTACATAGCAATACAATTCAGCAGACTTTTTGTTTAAAGATACAGATACTTCTCACTCTCATGTCTGTAAAGACATAGTGAATTTACATGATACTGTAGTTAACGTGGTCTAATGAGCTCAGAAATAGCAGGCAGGAGGCCAATAAAAGGGTCCACCCACCGCTAACTATTTTTAAATTACTGTAGAGTCTGCACACACAGTACCAGGCCAGCTGAATGAGGCTGGAGGAGAGAGGGTAACTCATGAAGACAGTTGGAAAGAGCAGTCGATGTTCACCAGTGTCATGTTGTGATGAGGCATCACTGGCACTTCTCCTCTACAGCCGAAACCCACAAAGAGCCTGACAGAGGCAGCAGAGCAATGGAGGGAGGGAGCGGACAACCACTCAAGGACACTGGATAGAAGGAAGCATTCATACTCTGAGCCAGTTTACAGTTTTAGGAGGATGACTTTGCTTTTTTCTCTCTGTCTGTCTGGTAGTTTCTTTCTCCCTTTGTCTTTCTCTCTCCTGGCTTCCCACTCTGCCCGAGGCAAAGCAGAAATCAGCTGATGTCTGCACAAACACAATGACCCCCGGGTCTTGTGTGTTCTTGAACCAGTAAAGAAAGACAAAACTGCAGGAACAGAATAATGGAGGGAACGGAAAGGGGATGAGTTGTTTGGAGAATTGCAAAAAGCACTCAAGGTAGCATTCCTGCTCTGTCATTGATGGTACATTCCTGGATGGCAAACATTTCGCCAAGGGCCCCTTATGAATAAAAGTCTTATCACTATACTGTCATCCCAGAATGTGTTTCATAAATAAGAAGGTTAGAAAATACAGGTATCGCCACATTGGGAGGTAACTGCTGGATGACGAATAGATAAAAATTATCATATGTCACAATCTTATCATTGTTTCAACCACAAATGTTGTTCTGTTGTGTAAACTTTCTGCTTTGTCAGTTGTGTTTTGGTTTGACGACACAAATGGCAGAGGAGGCCCACAGGTACGATGCGCTCACATTTATGCCACATCATATTTAGGTCAGGAAGGTTCAGATGTATCAGCACATCAGGTCACTAACCTTGAACAAATGGACATCTCTCGATACATCTAGCAGCGTGTGTAGGTGGATGTACATGTGTGCGTGCTGACCAATGTGAGTTTATACTCACAGAGAGGGAAACAAAGGTCTATGGTACTTTTTTATTCATGCATACTGTTTAAAAGTTTTCTACATAGCGGGTTTGTGCTAGGCCGGAGGCTCCTAAACTTTTTCTACGTCAAGGACCCCTAATGTGCTACATTGTCCTGAAAGGTCCCCCCTGTTGTCCAGTTCCCAACTAATAAAACCAACCGTATGAGCAGACAAGAACATTGATACTGGAAAATCTTGGATTTCGTTCAATGACAACGTTTTTTCCTCCAATGCCAACGTTTTTACAATTCTTCCTTCTACGGTATAATTAAGGTTAGGGAACGATCGAGGTTACAGCCCTGTATTAAAACAGTGCATGGGGCTGCGTTGTTGTTTAAGGTACCGGTTAGAGATGAACTATGATCCAGAAGTCCAGTTTGAGTCACAGATGAATGTGTTTAAAGGCTAATCAGATGCCCAAACACTGCACAACAGCTTGTAATACTCACAGACAGGATAGCTGCAACTATTTTAACTTTCGCCGCAACAAAACAGTAGAAATACGTTTGCTTTGGAGAATGATGTCACACTTCGTTGCAGTAAAAATTGGGCCAGGTTCAACTTTTTTTGTCAGGACCCCTGCGTTGGCACCCGTAATGCATCGACAGACTGGCTCCATTCGAATGAATGAGAGGGCTGCGTTTTTTCATGCAGGGCTGAACTTAGTCTGAACGCAGCTTTTTACACGTAGCTACATAAAGGGCACACTACTTCCTAGATTGGCACTAAACACTGGCAATAGACATAAACCGTGAGGTGTGGAATCATCCAAAGTGGATGTAACACCAAGGGATGATTGGATAAGTAAAAAGGTCATCATTCACTCACATACTATGCAAGCCATAGCACAGTATGCTAACCAAGTTGTGAACACAACATTGACACACCATTGTCTTTTAAGTTGATATGGCGAACAGTTGCTTATTTACACATCCAGCAGTTATGGAGCAACATCATCATGTCATTTTTCTGGCCAAATTTGTGATTTTGGGCAGTATAAATAAAATCATTTTGACTTGACTATTAGTTATTCATTTTAATATTTAATTTAAATTTTAATAACCTTTTTAAAACGGTTAGTGTTCTGTTTAGATAAAATAGATCCTGAAGTGCTTTAAAAAATGGCATTTCCAACACAGCTGCAGCAGCAGTGACTACATCTGTGGTTTTGCCCAGTTTTTTAGCCCACTGCTCTCATCTGCTCCAAAGTTTGCAGGACATCTCACCTTTGCACAGGGTCACTTCAGAGAGAGATGAACTGTATCAACCGTCTTGTGGCCCTGTATTTTTCAAACAATGCCTTTTCCCCACCAGAAGAATGAAATGCTCAAAGTGTGTGGATGCTTTTTGTGGGCAAAGACACCAAAAAGCACATTCACCTTCAGGGCTTGTTCGGGTCAGCGGTCGATGGGTCAGTGGTTACATAAGGGGCTTAGTGCTAATGTGGCTTTTTGTAGCCCCTAATTTTAGGATTCCTCATCAGATTTTTGTCTTTACTGTGTTTCTAGCTAGCGTCACATAGCTGCTGCAAGGTAGCAGAAAGACGGATATACCTGAATGCTTGGCGTTTAATGATGTTTGATTAATATGTTTAATGTAAACTACTTTATATCTGCTTATGGGGCAGTTTCTTCATTAAATGTGCAACTGACTGAACTTTAATCAGCCTATGGAGGAAGACTATCGTGAAGGATTATCTCACCTGAAGGACAATGGCTGAGAAAACATGTGGGAAAAAGGTCCCACTGTTTTTATATTGGAAAGGCACATCTGTCAGTTGTGACCTATATGTGCCATTGTTGCTTGACTGATGTGTTTTCCCCATGTGTCCCTTGGCTGGATGAGTAAGAGGTTAGGCTGTGCTGCGCTCAGAAAGACAGAGAGGGATGGAGAGAATCTGTCAGTTGTGGCCTGTTGGGTCAACTGTAATCCACCATGCAAAGTAGAAGGTCTGGGTTTGATTCCAAGGTCCCACCAAACAATTATCACCCGAGCCCATGACACATGTGTTACACTACTGCACACGACCCAAAGGACACATAAAAAGTGTAATCAATCACATGACATACTGTTCACTGCTGTGATTAGAGCCAAATGTTGTGCTTCAGAGTTAGTCACAGAAACTCAACCAAATACACTTAAATGTGACATTTTACCAGTGGTTGTTGTGGGCATGGAGGTGGAGCAGGTTTAATTTTCTGGGCATCTCTATCTCTTCCTCTGTGGAGTGAACACCACTTTTCATTTCACCAAAGACGTTTTCTGAGGCAATTAAGAAAGCTTGAGGTATCAAGGGAGATGATATTTCAGTTCTACCAGGCTGTGTCCACACTCGCCTGTTCAATAACTGTCTGGTTACATGATACTGCAGCTTGAGAAAAAACAGCTGAAAAGAATTTTACACATTTCCTTGAAAATTCGTTGGAGCTATAAGCTCTTGTTTATGTTACAAATAGATCTTGAGATTCTTCTGTCTTCAGGAGAGATTCTCATCTCTCATTACCAAAACCTTGTGCCATTTATATGATGGACAAGATGCTAGGTTACAGCAAACCTGCTTATAGTTTTTATTTATTTTATACTTTTTTGAGTCTTGACTGCACATTTAATTAGATGAAAAGAAAAACTAAGCACTTGTACTGTAGCACTCTTAGCAAGCTTGTAGTTGTTTGCTTGAGAGGGATACACTTCAAATTTTTGATGACATGTAGCTTTTGTTCCTCTCAAATTTGAATTCACTTATTGTAAGTTGTGGACAAACGCGTCTGCCAAACAAATGCAATGAGATGTAATATTAATATTTATTGTCATTTTGTCAGTTTTTATCAGCGGAGGAGGAAGTATTAGTATCCTTAGCTTAAGTAAAAGTACTAATACTATGCTGTAAAAATAACTCATTACAAGTAAAATTAGAAGTACTCAGTGCAGAAAATTGGCCCCTGTGACTGTTACATTGTTATATACTATATAATTAGATTATTGTTACTCATGTATTAATGTAAAAGCAGCATTTTACTGTTGTAGTTGGTTGAGGTGGAACTAATTTTAACTATTTTGTATAAAACCGCAACTAATGACTATTTCTATTATGTATCAATCTGCTGATAATTTTCTCCATTAATCTACTGATTGATTGTTTGTTTGTAAAAATTCAGAAAATAGTGAGAAATGCTGTCACAGTTACCCAGAGCCCAAAGTGACACATTCACAATGCTTGTTTTGTCCAATCAATGGTACAAAATTCAAAATCATTAAAAAGAAATTCAAATTAGTAAAATAATTAAAAGGAAAAGCAGCAAAATCCTCAGATTTGTGGAGCTGGAGCCATGAAATGTTTTTACTGTTTTTACATGAAAAATGACGTAAACAATTATCAAAATAGTTCCCAGTTAATTTTCTCTCAATCGATTTATTGACTAATTGTTTCAGTTGCACTTTTACATTTTCATATGCTCCGTGTGCAAAAATGATTTTTTATGATTGGTTGCTCTTGATAAGTGTTAAATGACAGCTTCAGAACAAATTTCTAGCAACTGTCACAGTTGCTGTGGCAATATCATACAGCTGAATGTTGAATTTTCTCATCTGTGCTTCCCAAGATCACAACAGTTTGTTCTATATTGTTCTCTGTATTGCTCTGTCTCCCCGGCTGGACATTGGTCACCAAGTGACACCAAATGTAAAATATTTGCTGTCTATAATTATTATTTCATTTTTTTTCTGTTTCTATGACAAAGCTGCCATCCAAATGCCCTCCGATTGGCAGATATCAATGAACTGATTCTTCACAGAGCTGGCAGATGAAAATCATTAGTGGCATATACAATACAGAGTATGATCTATGAACAGACACAGATACATTTTATATCTCTATTGTTCCAGCACCTGGACATCAAAGAAACCCAACAACTCCCTTTTTAGAGCCATCTGTCATTTTAATCATTAATGACTCTGTAAACAGAGCGTATGGGTTTTGTCGATGTCAACAGTGACTGGTTTATGTCTCCTCGCAAGCTTGTAATGCATCTCCATCTTTTCAAATGAGAGACAAACAATTGAGAGATAGCTTCCCTCAAAGGATCCTCTCTTGATTTATCTTTTACTAGGTTTGGAGATGCACATTTCCTAAAGCCAAGCGAGTTTCTTGTAAGGTGGAGGGGAACAGAAAGCAGACGGAAAGGCAGTTATTTCACGTGCCCTCACATCAAAATGACTTCTGTCCACCCACACAAAGAGGGCAGGTATAATCAGACTGTCAGTCAGTAGGAGCAAGGGCAAACGCATTCACAGTCACACTAAAATGAATGCAGATCATAGACTTATCTATGCATGTAGGTCAGAAAAACATCAGCAACAACATGCCACTGGGTTATGGATAGGGACACCTCCACCCGGATCCGTCTCCACGTTGATGCTGAGAAGGTGTAACTGAGTCCTCTTGTCAGAAGGCTAATCCCTCACAGGGACAAATTTAGCTGCCGCGTCTCATCAAGCTTTCATCTCAGTCCAGAGCTGATGTCATCGAGCCCGTTGCCCTTACTAACCAAGTTATGTTAAGAGCAAACGGCTTCACACCTGCTCGGCAGCAACACTGAACTGATGCCTGCCGTTATGGGAGAGCGGCGGCTGATGGATTAATGGGTCGAGATCTGCCAGGAGGCTCCCTCCTCACCACCAAAAAGCATCAGGAAGATCTGGAGCGGGTCAACTTCCAGATTCACAGACTGTCAAATGCCAGCGGGGTGCGTTGGTGATGAAGAGGAGATCTGAAGCAGCCTCAAAGCTCTGATCAGTCATCCCCTCCCCAAAACCCCTTAAACCCCCTCTGGTGCCTGCGGGGGCCGTCTGCGGACACCCTGCACACCACGCGCAATTACCCTTTAAGCTGTTCCCAAGCACAATTACCTTCGCTCCTTAGCAGAGCAACACATGGTATTGCAATAATGCATGGGATGGTCATTGATGGCTTTTGTGTGTGTGTGTGTGTGTGTGTGTGTGTGTAGGGGTGAGGAGTGTTGAGTTAGTAACACTACCCTTTATCCTGTCTCCCGGTTGGGAAGACCACACTGTGATCAAAGTCTCTTTGAAGATCTGCAGTTATGGCGGTAAAATGGCAGTGTGTAGACTAGTAATGCTGTTTAGTAAATGTTGCACATTAACTTAATTAAGATTTTGAATGTAAAAATGTTAGCACGCTGACCTTTGTGCATTTCGCACAAAGCATTACTGTGTCTAAGTACAGTCTCACAGAGCTGCTAGCATGTCTGTAGACTCTTAGTCTTGTTATAATTAGCCAGGTCCTTATAAGCTTCGTCTACTATGAAGCTTTGTTTTTCATGATGGCAGGATGATTTTAGCCAAACGAAGGATCATTCTGGTTTATTATGAATTCAAACTTGCTGTTTATCAATGATCAGTTGTGAGGCTCTGTGTTAGTTCAGGCAGAACACTGGAGCCCAGCTCACGTCAGCTGTTCGGCGTCAGCTGTCGCATTCATGCTTTTTTAATTATGTTGATTTTTCTTATTAGTTTATTGTTCCAAGAGGCACGGCACCTGATGTATCACACTGAAGTGAAATAAAATGGCAAATCAGTCAGACTACAGGCTGGGATGAGTTTCTTACACATTGTTTAGAATACATATACTGTATACAGAGTGGCCACTTTATTAGATACACCTGCAAAATCTAACATGACAGCTCAGCCATAAATTCTACCCTTACAAAGATAATAATTTTCAGTTGTGATTGCTGTCAGAGAGGTAGTAATTCAACTATGTGTTTATTATTGAGGTTGTAGTTTTACCCACATTATTCACAAACATGAGGCGGGAGAATATTTCAATATATGCATTTCAAATATAATGCAGTCCAGTACAACACCACCACTAACTACGACCTCAGTAATAAACATATAGTTGAATAGACAGTGTCAACAAAAACTGAACATTATAATCGTCTTAAATGTAGAATTTATGCCGGATCTTGTACCCAAAAAGTGGGCAGGGAGTGTTTTCGATAGTTACAGTAACAGTGTGTTTGAAATCGTAATAATAATCATTTATTCATATATGTATGTTTTCCTGTGCAATGAGGAACTTTTACTGACATTTCACTGTTTTACCTCCAAGTAAAATGATTTAGTTAATCTGGTAAACTGCTGGTTTGTTCACACATCTGATCATCAGAGCACTGTGTTCAGTGGCCAGTATGTTTTTCATCCTGTCAAGCTTGATTGTAGCCATGTTGCCTTGGTGAGTACAATGCTATCATAACAGAGGAACGGCGGCCAAAGCAACGAAAATATCACCCAAGCTGTAATAAACCACAATTAACAATCAAATGAGCTAGAATTTAAAATGTCCACAACTGTGTAGACGGTGTCTGTAAAGTGGGGGAGTGTGTGGGTGAGGGGTGAAGAGGGCTTTTGCACTCATGCATGCGCCTCTCCACATGCACTTCCTTTGAAAGCTCCATGCACGGCTTGGTGCCATCAATTGTTAGAGATGGTGAAGTGATTAATTTCTGTGTCAGGTCTTGGGCTGATTGGACAAGCCTTTGGGGAGAGTCGGATTGATTGGATGGTTCCTGTTTCTGTATAGCTGCAGCGGTTGTGATGGTGGAGGGGGGGCACACGGTTTGCCCACTCTCTCTCTCGCTCTCTCCCCAGAGATCGGCCACAAATTAATACAAATCAGAGCCCTCTTCTCTGCCCAAGCCTCGTCGCTCACCTTCCCCCCAGGTAGGAAAAGGGAGAGAGGACGATGGAGCAGGTGCGGCCAAGTGCGGAGCAATCGGAAGAGAAATGATTGGAATATCAGTGAGTGAGTGCTTTTGTGCTCGAGAGACAATGTGTGTGTGTGTGAGAGAGAGAGAGGGAGATGAGAGCAAGAACAGACATGGAAAACTATTATCACAAAGCCTTGGAAAAACATATGGTGTTCCAGTTTTGCTGCTGACACCTGTGTTGATATAGATTTGTACTGTACTGTACATCCTGGTTAAGCATCTGGACAGATATTTGAATGTTTAAATCTTCAGCTGTCATTTTGATCAAAACTTACTCACATACAGCAGCTCAACAGATTGTCAAAAACCTTGTTAAGCGGACTAAAATGAAAAAATCCTCAATGTAAAGACATTAACACGACTCACACCAAAATCCCTTCTGCATCCATGTGAATCAGCATACATCCGAGCTTGTTCGGTGTCTGTATGGTGGTTGTCATATCAGGCCACACAAAGAGGGCATTAACTGTGTAGTGATGGTGGCAGAGTGACCCCTTCTGGTGTGACGCCCAGCACTGTCTGCTCTACTCTATGGACAGTGTACCCAGTGCTCCCAGTCTGACTCAGTGGTTCGCTCTGCTGTGTCGATGTTTCCAGCCTCTATCAGAAGACCTAGACGATTTAAAGCCATGTAGCAACTAAATCACCATCTTTAGGAGCCTCACTGCTGTTTAAAAGGTGTCTTTTTACTGCTCTGTCTTTTATTTTAGGTCTTAATTCTTTCTAAATGTGAATTGCCTGTGGTATGCACATTAGTTAGCAGCTAACTGCAGTGTAGACTCGACTCTGAGCTTACATTTAAAAAGAAAAGGCATCAAAAGTCATTTTACATAAAGAATAAAGGATATTTGATGAGCACCAGTTTCTTAAATCTCCTTTGAATACAGTTCTATGATGATCTGTGTTGCCTCAATAAAATCACGTAGTCCATTACTTCTACATGACATTTTTATTGTTTAACATCAGATAATCTGATATCTGATACCTCAGCCTTTGCGTTGAAGGTATCAAGATTTCTAAAATGACTTTATTGATTAAACTCTACCCTCTGGTGGGTTTTGTCTTTCTTGTTGAGGATCATTAATGCACAGGAAACGTCTGATTTTAGTGGGCAGAGCTCTATTGATCTTTCCATCACACGATACTGTTCAAATTCACCACGTGATCCTTTCCATTTCATTAACAAGGACTGACCTGTCTAGTTTCACTACTGAGCAGCAGAACTGTGTGGGTGTTGTTTGTGTGAATGTGGTGAATGTGGTATAATACATTGCTTTAACTGTGTGAGACCTTGTCTGACATTAATCCTTAGGGGACAATAGTGACAGTTCAGATTGACAAATCCTTTTCATCTCACTTTCATAACACAGTATGTCATTGTGGAGAGCACCTCAGATAAACTGTAGCCTTTAGCCCACATCAACTGCAGCTCTGTGAGAATAACCTTGGACGCTGTCCTCTGATGCTGCCGACACATGGAGATTAGTGACCCGATGTCAGTGTGTCAAAGCTGATCTAAGTCCAGTAGCTTTCACTCTGTCAGTGGTCGTATATGAGCCGCAGCCATCAGAACTCTAATGAATTAGGTTGCTATGCAGAAACCATGTACTGAATCACAAATCAAAAAAATATGAGCTAGAAGTGCTTTTTCATCAGTAATCAGCCATGTTCTCTGAGCAATGACATCTCAGCCAATATTGTATGTCCATGTGGGCCCCGCATTGGTTAGTGATGGGCTGACAGTGGACAACCACCACCCCCTGACATTTTGGCCCAAATGGGGCCCAATTTGTTGCTCAAATGTCAGGAGGTGGTGTTAAGGGTAAAAATTACACACTAGCCTGCAGCAATTTATGTTTAACCTATATATAAACCCAGGTGCAGGTGAGGCCTTTTTGGACAAATATGGCCCACAATATTTGTCCAAAAAGGCCTCACCTGCACCCTCTTGGCTCAATTATTACTCCATGCAGTCCAGTAAAGTACTGGAGTTGGTTGCATCAGTTGCTCATAATTTCAAATTCTCCCTATTTATAACGGAAGTGTTTCCTAAGTGGAGATGCACCACATACATTAGTTTTTGTGTATAGAGATTAGTTGTTACTAAATATTTGCACCCAGTAACTATCAGTTGCATCTGTTGCGCAGCTCACTGAATTAACTGGCCCCTAGAAGAGGTATTGTGGAATATGGTCCACACCATAAAACCTACTCAAATGCTGTTTGATGAACTGGGAAGATCAAATTTAAATAACCCAATATACCTCAAATTACAAAACATTATGCCAGTGACGTTACCCTTAATGACAACGTAGTGTTGCTAGGTTAGCATAATTGGATATTTCCCACTAAATCTAAACTGCATGAATACCAGTGTTGGGGAAGCTACTTTGAAAGCATAGCTTTGCAAGCTACCAATTACTTCACACTGGAAGAAGACAATGTACATGTGATATGAAATTATAACAAAATACAAAAAAGTCACATGCCAGCAAAAAATGCCACTCAGTTGACTTTATTGCAAAAAGTGCCCACTTGTTCACAGGTCATACATAAACAATAAAATAAAATACCCCACTATTCATGGAAGGAATGTTTTGGTTTTGTGTACATTGTCCATCAGTCAGACACCTGCCTTCCAGAAACTAGAGTCCAGATGGGGGTATTACACCAAGCAGGATCACTCAGTTAGCATGCAACAACTTCTTTGAACATTTGTTAATAAGCAGCAATAATCAATACTTATGACTACTTGACATCTAATATATTCAAGTTTAGTTTTAGAAATTCAGATTCAAAACATATTTAAATATTTTTCACAGGTGAGCTGACAATCCAGCTTCCTGGAGTACCCCTGAGACCTGAACCTGTCCTAAACAAAACAATCCCATCTGGGCAGTAAAGAAGCAATGGTAAAATAAAAATAAAAAATCATTCCTTTCCTTTTATGGCCCAAAATTGTAATTTCAGTAGTTAACTACACAAAAAATGCCCAAAAAAAGTAACTTAACTACTTGAATCACTGCAAATATGAATGTAATTGAACTACCAGCAAGCTACTGCAAAATGTAGTGAAACTACTAGTTTAATTACATGTAGTTCACTACTCCCCAACACTGATGAATACTACTAGCTAACTCTGAAACACATATTTCTCCTTGTATGTATCTATAAATAAAACAAAGTTATATCTACATCTACAAAAGATTAGCAATTAAGTTTAATATAAGGTTTGCCCCTCAAATCTGTAATCTTTAGAAGCTATGCTACAGCTATTGACGCTACTGTGCAGCTACTTCCTGTTTACATAGTTAATTGCTTTTGATTGGACAATACTAAGTTTTAATCGTGTCACCCATTTTCACTAGTTTGAAACTAGATAGCCGTTACAAAAGACTTAGTAAGAAGACGCAGGAAGGGGCCCGTGTAGTGGCTGAGGATGACTGCTCTCATGGACCCATTTGTTGTTGTAGTCCACCTTGGCCCCATTCTTGACCCATATGTGCAGACACACTGTATGGAGCTGATGGACAAATTGTTATGGGCCCAAGGGCTCAACAGTATCACATGTGGGCTCACGTGGACATGTCTGCCATTTCATTCAAATGTTCTTCCACCGGGCTTTCACTTCAGTCATTCACAGCACTTAGATGCAATCAGTGTGCAGGGACCTGAGCTCATTTGCTTCACAAGACTTGATTAAAATCCATCTTCATTGAGAATAACAGTGTTTACTCAGATGATAATAGTTCTTGTATGTAGGTCACTCTGTGTCTAGCTGTTCTTACAGTTTTGTCAAAGCGCTGTCTCATGTGAAAACGCAGCAGCAGGAGGACTCCAGGGCTTCAAGTGGGTCGCAGAGGGACGCTTTCAGCTCCCTTGTTCCTCCTCTCCTCTTCTCGGCTGTCATCATCCACACCCGAGTGCTTCTTTATGGTTTGGCCTTTAGTGAAGTGGTCCATTGTGCATCAGTCTATGAGCTCATGAGCCCTCTGTGCCCCCCAGGAAATCTACTGTACACACTGGACACACAGCACAGTTAAGACTAATATGTCAGTGATCAGTGGCTTTTTAATTCAATACAGCGAATCATTTAAAACCGCCTTTGTATTTAGATTGTGTTCCTCAGGATGCTTTAGGGCTACAAAATTGTCTCTCTTGGTCACAGTTGCCTTTATCTCAAAATGAATGAAATGTGTCTCTAAATCCTCCCTTGAGGCTATTTTTCCCCCGTGAAACCTGTATGTCCACAGGGTAGAACACCATGCAATCCCCCTTTTCCCAGCCACCACTAATCACCCCTAAATCAGATGCCTTCAGCAATTTCACAGGACAATAGTGTTGCCACTGTTAAACCCTGAGGCAAATCACCATACGGAACAAGAGCAGGAGGTATCTGTAGCAAAATTGGAGCACCATATGTTTCTCAAAGGGTTTTTTGATAATAGTTTTCCCTGATACGAGCACACACACACACACACACACACTAACACACACACAGAAAGAGAGGGAGAAAGGGAGAGAGACTGAAGCCCAAACGGCTCAGGGAGGAGGAAAGCCCTAGATTTGCTCACCAGACAGGCTTTACTGATGAAAGCCCTCTGAGTGTCACTGTCATACACACACACACACACACACACACACACATATATATATATATATATACACACACACACACAGATAAGACAGAGGCTTGGGCCAGCATGGACAGACTGCTGCTCACAGCAGAGACCTCGGTTTTCACGGTTCAGGTGTGGTGCTCTCTCTGAAGCTACACTAAATGAGGTTACCTCACCAACTCAAGTTAACTTCAGTTGTGGTTCTTTATCATTTATATGATATCTATGTCCATTCATCTAAAGAATACTCTCAAGATCCAGACATGTTTTAAGAAATATAAAAATATCCTGCTTGGAATAATTTATAATAATCTGATTTGGTTTTTCCACAAAAAAAGTTCAATTACCCACTTAACATTACGTCTACTCCTTCTCATGGAAAAATCCAGAATCTATGAATATGCAAATATTGTTCTTTTGAAAAGTCTAACTAAAACACAAGATGTCTCCTACATTGTCCCCTTATTTTGTGAAGTCACAAAAACATGCTCATACGGACACGTCTTAAACTCAGATTTAATTAAGCAAAGCCTGCAAGACAGTTCAGGCAGATAGCATATAGCATACTCCTCTACCTGCAACATATATCCAACGCACCCTTTTGATCGTGGTGGTGTACCTAAACCGTCCATGCTCTGCTCACTCTTTTGCTGCACGCCTGAGGCAACACTGCTCATCTGAAAGCTATGCTGCTACTATGGCTGTCGACACTGCTGCTGTTCATATAGCATTTCAAAAGCCACACCTCCACCCAAGCATCCACCTGTAGGCTCTGAGTCTGCTTCCCCCTGGGGTGGAAGTTAGTATCATCGATCCCCACTGTACATATTCTACATTTACATAATAATTTATTCCACTTGAGTTGGCTGACTGAACTTTAACATAATGCTAAACACAATCAAACAGTTATTTAAAGCAACTCTGGAACTTTTCATTTTGTGTTGATTTTGGGGGTCTCTGTGGACAAAGGCGGTAGTGCTTCACCTAACGTTAGGGTTACATGTTCCCTCTGTTTCACTGACCGCTGCAAGGAGACTACTTCTCCGGGAGGAGAGCAGGAGGCAGCTCCAGAGACAGACCTTTAGTTAGCAGCTGAAGCAACTGGAATTCAGCCAGAGCAAACCCCAGCGCTGTGTCATCTGACTTCACAGAAAACCCCCGCACTACACACCCTTCGTACTGTTATTGGCTGGGCGCTACACACCGCTGCCCAAAGGTTGATGCCTAGAAACGTGCCGAACACATCAAAATAAGAAGATACAGGCCGAGGGCAGGGTCTTTGCAAATACAGACACCGCCACACATTTCTAGTGGGTCATAAATGATGACTGAGAGGGATTATTTTTAAAGAGTCTATACATTGTTTTTCAGGAAAATCCTACTCGTTATACCTTTAAGAATATAAAAGGCACAGCATTTGAAATAAGATGCAGTGTCATGAACAACTCTCTCTAGTTAAAGCCATGAATGCCCTCAGCAACAGTGAGTTAATATGCTGATGTGTTCTGACAGTTACAGCAGAGGGGATCTGCTGTCACTCTGAATGTCTCAGCCCAGCATTTCTGGCAGCCAATAAATACAAGGAGAAGATAGAAGAAGAAGATATTGCCTTATCAAAAAATGCAACACCTAAGAATTCAGTGTCTCAGTCTACCTTTAATAACGTGCCTTATTGCACAGCAGCAGAATTAATATTAAATATTAAAAGATTTATATTGACTTTGTATGTCTTGTGCTCCATTATGATATCACAATGAATTATTCTGCCTTGGCGAGCAAATCTATGGTTTGGAATTGAGAGACACTGGCTGGATCTGTAAGAGTTGAAGGTCAGAGATGGGCGCATCAGTCATATCCAGACAATGGCAGCACTGGAGAGCGCTGGCTTCTGCTGAGGAGGAGAAAGCCTCAAGGATCCCCTTTCAGCAGATGGGGTTGTGTTAGCAGGGCAGAGGCAATTAGGCCAGCTATAATCCTCCATCTGCTTTCCTCCATCGCCGTCCCTCAGCCAGAAACAAGGCTGCCCCCCAAACCCAGAAGACCGGGCACCTACTGTAGCAAGAAAAACCCTGACGGAGCACGATGAAGCTAAATAAACTCTGTCAGCTGTTTTTCCTTTTAATTGCACTCGACCACTTTTTTGTTCCGTTTTCTTCACCTGCACCTGCTTCCTTTCAGGTTCTCTCCCTCAACAATTTCTTCTCTATTTCAACACTTTTCTTCACTTTCCAGAAGAACTGGAGCCATGGGCTTGGTGGTACTTGTATGCACATACTGGAAATAAATAGTTCAGAGTAGACGCAAATATATTTCAGGCCCACTGCTGCTGTAAACATACTGTCACCATCAAGATACCGGTATTATAAATCTCTACATAAATATGACGGCAGGCTTTCTACTCCACTTTCAAATTTGGTATAAACACTTTTGCTTATGCCCAAATTATACTCTCTGGATACATGTGGCTGCAAAGTTTCACAAGACACAACTTTTGCCATCTAACCAGGTTCCACGCGGTCCCAAAAGTTAGGACGACATCAACTCTGTGCGCTGACAAACATGTGTGAACATGTCCATGTATGCAGGCAATGTAGTATACACAGAAGCGCCCACTGTCTGCATCCATTTCTGGACTCTATCCGCTCCTTTAAAGGTGGTTGAATGACACATTGTGTTAGCTAGTTCATTTCAAACATACCCCGACCTTTTCACACATTGGGCAGCTAAAATTACTTACAAAGTATTTGTGGCATATGTGGGTGCAATGATGTGATGTTCAGGTTGGATTAGATGTTATCCAGTCCCTCAATATTCAAAATCAATAAGTTCAAACATGTGCTGGATGTTCAAGAAAATTCTGTTTAAGTATGAAGAGCAGCTATTCAGTAATATGTAACTTAAAGCTATGTGAGAGGTTTTTCTTGTTTGCTTGGCCTTTATGCCACCTGTAACATTCAAGCACTATTGCTGAAATTATGGCGAGGTCTTCAAACTGGGCTGAGGTTAAGTGACTTTCCATTCATCCATTCAGCTCTCGTTCTCAATATGTCTTAAGAGAAGGAACAAAATGTTTTTTTTATGGCAAAAAGCTTCCAGTTTTTGCATTGTGAAGAAAATTGACTTTGTGATTGGATTAAATTGCCGCTGAACTGACCTTGCCTCCAAACCACCATTGTCACTGATGAATGTGAATGCTGCAAGTTTGCTTCCCGATGTCAGAATCAGGCAAATCTTGTTCCGGATGGAAACCACTGAGCAAAAAGCAAGTCACGGTGACTGCACACACGCTGAACATAAAGAGACCATCTGCTGGAATCCTCTGCCTGTCTGAAAAAGACATGACATTTGCTGGTTCATTTGAGCTGTCTGTCACTTTAATTTTTCTTTTACCGTCAAAATGTCTGTTACTTACTGTTGTGAGAATGGATTATATGGATTATGATGTGCTTTAGTAGCTAAAATTCAGAATATAAGAGGCTGGTAAGGGTGCCATTGTCTATAGAATTAAAGACTTATAGCACAGAGGGGACTTGATAAAGATTATTTTGTACATGGCAGCTTTAAATCCGCACAGTGCAGCTCCCTCCAGAGAATATATTGTAATAAATGCTAGACAGACTGCCTTGCGGGACCAAACATAGATACAGAATATACCATATTATGGGACAAACATCCAGAGTTGTCAGCAGAACCAGGATAGCCTATATATCATACAGGCTGCTTTCTTCATGCCTACTTGCCCCGGGGAGAGTGTCAAGCAACAATACATAAGTGTTGCCATTGCCACCAGTGGTGCATTGACCTTCTGCAGTGTTAACAGGTCACTGGGAGTACAGTTCCTGCCTCAGGACTAATCCACCAACTGCGTGACGAGAGGAGACGGAAAGAACATACCAAGCATTCATGTCAATCAAGTGAATTGCCTTTTCACCAATTATAGCAGTTTTTAGCACCTGGTATTGCACTAACTCCCTATTTGTGTTAAAGCTAATTTAATCTTGATTCAGTGAACTCCACACTGCACACTCACCAGAATGACCAACTCCCAGAGGAAATGGAAAATGATTCACTCAGTTAGAAAAAAAGAAAGTGAGCTCTCTTATGTGTAGTCATGTTCCTCTGCTGAAAGAAAAGGCTTTTTTCTCTGAGCTGTATGGAGGTTTGTTCCATCCGGCGCTCTATCCGGGGGCATCAGCCTTGCTCTCTCAATGGTCTGCAGGAACACAGGTTGAGGGGTCAGTGCATTAGTAGCTGTTATTCTCCAAGTCTGCAACACAGAGGGAGCCAAGAATAAAGCTCGATGGAGGAGCGGTCATGTTGGAGGTATACTTTTTGATCACAAAAACAAGATTGTCCCAACACATTTTATTTTGTAATGTTTAAAACGGTGCACAAAATTTTGAGTAATTATGAAGGAATGCGAAAGAACAAATCAGAAACTACTCTACCTGCACAGCACCAAACTCCACAGACAAAGTTAGCGTCTAGCTGGTGAACACAGTGGAACATTTAGCAGCTAAAGAGCCAGATATGTCCTTCAGGAGTTCGCCAGACACAGATACAACTCCGAATGAATGCTAATGTTGCTCTACATCTGCTTGATGTGTAAATAAGCCATCATTTGCTACACATAATATCAACTTTATAAGGTGATAATATGTAAATGTTGTGTTTACAGCTTATGGCGCAGCTCCTAAGTGGCCAAAATAACCAATTAAGTCAGGTTTAAAAAATGTTAATATAGCAAATCATGAGCCTGCCATGCTAATACTAAGAACATGTTAAGGCCTACTGACAAATACAAGATACCCACTCATTCACTGAGCTTTAAACTAGATCTTTTGCAGTGACTTTTCTAAAGCTACAGCACAAAGTATTTATGAAAGATTTACTAATGTTTAGTGAAAGATTTGCTGCCATGACAAATACAAAATCACTTTATTTATTGTTGGCTTTCTTCGTGAAGTGCTGCACTGATACAACTGGATTATATTGGATTCCTAACGAAGCAATAATTCCTGGTGAAACAATGCAATTTACCAACCGACACACCTATTCAAAGTACGCCACAGTTTTTGTAAAAACATGTAAAAGTCTGGATAAAGATGATTCTAACTGCTGCTCCAGCTAGTGGAGCACCACTACGATGTGACTGTATCTAACGTCTTTCATCCTTTAACCTGTGCCTGTCCAAAACAGTAAGTAATGAGTGGCTCAACCAACAAAAGAAATTTGTTGGAATAATCCCTGCTTGAAAAAACTCTTGAAAAAATCTTTTTAGTAGCAACACATACAAAAAGGAACAGTTTTAGGCATTTTAGTTTGAAGTATTTACTTACTAATAAGAATATTTACATTGTCAGTGTCCCCAAACAAAGTCTCTTCACATGATTAAAAAACAGATCTCTGACTGATTATCCGAGAACTTCAAGTAGCAACAAAGATTTATTTTATAGTATAGTGTATTGATATTAAAACAGCTTACATTGCCAGTGTCTGGTAACAGCACATGAAAGACTGGGGTACAAGCATGACTCGGTTGGGCCAGGCTAACTTCTGTAAATCAGGATTATGTTCAGGAAACCTGTTTCACAAAGCAGGTTTCAGCCTTGGCTTGTTGTCTGGAACTTCAGTGCACAAGTCCTGTCAGGTCCTCCCTCTAAGGTAGATAATTAGCCTGCCCATGCTATAGTAGTAACAGAAATGGTTTCTAGTGAAAAAGGCTGCTACATGGTTATGTTTTTGATATTGCTCAAATCAACTCCACCTGCAAGCCTGCCAATGACTTGAAAAATGGATTTCATTGCATGTTCTCAGTATAAATGCATCTAAATCATGCATATAAATCCTTTTGGTACAGGGAGAGAATCATCACGTAATAAATATCAGTCTTATGTATATCTGGATTGATTACTGGAAGTGACTTTTGGCCTCCAGATAGAAAAAATTACATCTGGCATGCACTAGTGGCTTGGGCAATCAGCGCAGCCATGGCCGCACTTGATGAAATGCCTTCTGAAAAGGCCACCTCTTCACATTTGTAAAAGTCACCTTCCATTATCTTCCAATTGTGGGAGTCGGGTGTTCTTTGAGCTCTGTAATGTTATCTTTCACAAGTGTGGCAGGACCAGCCTGACATTTGTAAACAGTCTCTTTACTTCCCATTCCTTCGATTCAACGTCTTTATGACCAATCAGATATGGCTCCTGTTCTGCTGACGGTTGGGGCTGCAGCCAGCTAGACTTACCGTAAGAAGCCTTCCAGAGCTGCACTCATCTTTCTAGCTAAATGCCACAGTGTCATCGCGCTGGTATTTCACAGAACGGGTCCTCCAAAATATCTGTCTCATGCCACTCCACTAAATGTGACTGGATTTAGATGAAATACACTGGACTGATAATAACATAGCAGTGTGCCTGGTTGGCAGTTGACTCCAGATAAAGTGTGTGGGTGAAATGCAATGTGTAATTGGCAGAGAGAATTGGAGTGTGTGAACTGGAAGTGTGAAAGACAAGCAACAGTCCTCTGAGCATATTGGAAAATCTGCAATCTGCAGTCTGTCGTGGTTTTAATGGTCAGGCAGGAAACTGAGTTTACCCAATACTCTAATGACTTACATGTGCAAGAAATATCAGTCTCGTTGTATTCAAATTGAAACAGTTTCTTTGGACATGTTTCTATAACCATTACAATACTATGATAGATGATGCAGCCTGTTCTTAAAGGCATTTCTGCTGTTATTCATACTTTTTCACGCGAGTTAATTACAGATATTTAAAGGATTGCAGACTATTGACAGCTTAGCCTTTCCAAACTAGAGAGAGGTAAATTACTCCAGATCTCTGGGAAATGGCTGGAAAATGTATCTGTTTGAAAAGATATTTTATGCAGTATTAAATCTCACTCCATTATTTTTCTTGTTTCCGTGTACACTGTAGGTCATGGCTGGCAATTGACTAGATTTGATGATTGACTTAATGTGCTTCAAGTACAAAAGTCACATGGCCATAATATAATTACAGTATTGTGAAAATGTACATCTACTTTTGAAATGGCCAGTTTTTTCCTTAATTATATGATTAACATTTCAATCATTGTATAAAAAAAAGTATAAATAAGGGAAAATCATACCAGAACAATATCATTGCAATATACACATATACCTTACCATTTAAACCTTCGTTAACTGAATTAGGGGCAGCAGAAACAAACCGTAAAAACCTAATATGGACATATTATCACCATTTATGGTGAACGTGTTGCTTATTTACACATCCAGCAGATATGGAGTGCATTTAGCATTCATTAGGAGTCGTGTTTCTAGTCACCTGATGAATGTAAGTCCAATATTCGCTTTCCTTCCAGTGGGTTTATCAGAGCCTCTTCACTGAAAACAGCTGAGGTTGATAAGAGCGGTGAGAGTTAACCAAAACATTAAAGCTGCACCCTGTAAAACCAAAACAATGAGATGAAAGAAGCTAAAATGCTCTGTAGAGCTGAGGGGAACTGCAGAGTCGGGTAATTTTGCCCTGTGGGTTTGTCACTATGAGAGGCCCCCTTTCACGTACACATACAGTAGTAATTACATCAAATGTTAATATAAAATATTGATTATAGCAGCTTTAATATTATAAACCATTACCACAAAAGGATTTTGAGCCTTAAAAATACCACAGAGTTGAATCAGCTGCTTTTGCTCCCACAGTTTCTACGTTACTGAATGCAGTCAATGCCATACAAGAAGACAGATAGTGGACTGACAAGGACTCAAACCCACAACATAATAAGCACACTGTTTAGACCCCAGCTGGCTGATTCATTACAACACCCTCCACAAAGTGTATTCATAAAAATCCAAGTGCAAGCATGGTCATGTTAAAGGTAGAGTAGCTGCCAAAATGCGTCCTGCGGGACGTGTGCATGGAGAGGAAGTGGAGTTGTGCTTCTGGCAAAACCTCCGCTAGTGGTAGCTAATGTAGCATGCAGAGCCTGAGAGACGTTCTGCACGTTCTGTCATTCATTCCCATTATCCCTGAGTGGGAGTGCCAATGGAGATATCAATCAGTCTGCGGATACTCATGCCGAAGCTGTCATGTGCCACCACGCTGGAGTGAGCTGTGACGGACAAAGATGGATGATACATCCCGACACAGGGAGTATCCTTAACAGGAGAATAATTAGCTGAATGCAATTCGAGCAGGACTCAACATTGGGTGATTTTTTTTTCGGTTAGTGTGGGATGCTGGGGGAAAACCTGATAAAGCTCAAGGGGCCAGCAGGTGAAGGCCCATCTCTCAGGTGTTTTCATCAGTACGACACAGAAATGATTTTCAGCGTGATGCAGCAGATAAAAATGATGACGATGATAACCGTCCTCCTGTTGGTCGACTCTGTGCAGGTTCAGGTCCACCAGCTACAGAAGTAGGTCATGTAGTGGTAGAGAAACACCTGAGCCAATCACTGGCTGGCAAACAGGATAAAGGTACTCTCGCTGGAGCCCTACAGCTTTGATGGAGCAGCGTCAGGTGTCTTTTCAAAAGATTTATAAATAGCACATAGCTTCTCCCCGAGCTGCAGATCTGCCTCCCTCTCAGTGTCATTAAGCCCAATTGGAGCGGTAATTGCTTATAGCGAGGCAGTCAACCACATTGCTGATGGATGGAAGGAGACGACAAGACTATTTTTGGCAAAGCTGCCCCGGCTGTGGATGGAGGTAACGGGACACCTTTTTAGCAGCAAGCCATTTTCTCATCAAATTTTACCTTACAGGTGCTGCCAAACCCCAAATCTCATTACAGCATTTAATGCATTTATGCATGAATAGAGAGAGAAAAAAATAGATGTATAATTTCCTCAGTGTGCACAGCATCAGTATCAGAGATCACAGAGTCTTATTGTTGACCCAGCCAGGGAGCCTTCACACAATGAGCTATTATAGCTTCCCTGATTGTTTTGTCAAAAACACACACGGGCAGCATGCCGTTGAAATGAGAGCACCCATCAGAATGAAGAAGAACAGTGCACCTCTCTTTTTCAATTCATTGTCTTTACTCATGGGGGTTCCTCTTTTTCTGGCTCTTCAGAGCAACCAGCCAGAAGGTTATTTTTCACCTCGCCACCTCACCTGATAAACCCAGTGGGTTTGCTTGGAGTCTTGTGCCTGCAGATGGCACGGCGGTGCTGATGGGGCACTCTGGCATACTGGAGACTACACAGGGACATGCGGGTCTTACAGAGTGTGAGTAATAGTAACACTATCTGGACTGTGAAATGCCAGGGAAAAATGTGAGGAATGGATGAGCCAGCACCATGGCAACAAAAACAGGGAAGCAGCATAGCTAAGGCTCCCAAGGCGACTGTTCATGGTGCTTTTTCCTGGATTTCCCTTATCACCAATAACAAGATGTTCACTGGGGCTGATGGTTCATGAATGCTGGAGGGTTCAATTGATTTCTATACAACATTTGTACATATGCTGCAAAAATAAATGAGAAAAACAACACAGAAGCTGCAATTTGACCATTTTTTCCCATTGCAGATAATTCCCAAATCAGATACAACTTCTATTGGATGCAAAATTAATTAGATTCTGCCTCAATAATGAACTACGTGTGTGTGTGTGTCTGTGTGTGTGTGTGTGTGTGTGTGTGTGCGTGCTTGCCTAAAATAGTTTCTACACTTTTTCAATTAAAAAAATGCCTTTCCCCTTCTCACTTTGTAATAAATGAAGCCCAGTGGAAGATATACAAGCAAAAGATTTTGAAAAAATTAACGAAGAGGACAGAGATGGGGAAAAAACATAAAGGTAGGGTTCAGCTGTAGCCGTTCCCACTGTGTCCTTGACCTCGGGGTCATGCAGAGACAGATTCCCTTGAGGGTTTACAAAGGGCTCCTCAAGTTCACTTCCTACACTGCGGGAGGAATAGCTGCTTTTGGAAACCTCCTGGGGAGACACAACAAAGTGACCTCATGGCTCTGCAGTGGACCGGCTGCAGGGCAGGATATGGCAGCTCACTCCTCTGTCCCTCTGCCAGCTGTATATTATTAATCTGCCAGCTGTATATTAATAAACCTCAAAGACCTCAACTCTCAGTGCCACTGCATGTTTGCTGTTTGCTTGTTCTGCCCTTGAAACTGCCGTGGTCTTAATTCATAATGTTATATGATGTTCCAGACTGGACAAGGTCAGTCAGGTATGAGGACAAAATGCAGTTTGTATTTTTTAATGCCGCTGCAGATGTTTGGAGGGGGTCACTTTAAAGAGTTCCTCAAAGCCTTAGTAGTTGAATCAATGAACCGTTCGTTTTTTGAAGAACCATAAAAAGAGACATACATATTTGTGTTTTGGGATTCTCAAAAGGATAAACAACCTAATTACCTCTATTCTACCTTTCTGTATGAACAGAAAAATGATAATTGGCAGTTTGAAGTGTTAAAACAAAGCACGTAAGTACAGTACAGTACACTAAGAAACCATGTCATGTAATGTTGCCATCCTATTTAATTCTGTTTTTTAATAAATTACCAAATGATGGTCACTGCCAACTGAACAATATTGCGCAAAGCGGAAATCTTTTCATTTATAGAGATACATACAATTATTCTGTTTTCCTGTCTTGTGTTTTGTCATTGTGACACACAATTTAGCTTTTATTTTGTGGCAAACATTTTATAGGAGTAGGACAACACTAAGAGTCTACAGCCACACTACCGGCTCTGTGATGCTAAGTGCTAACTTCAGCATGCTAACATGCCCACAGTGACATGTTAACATGCTGATGTTTAGCAGGGATAATGTTTCACAAGTACACTATCTTACCTTGGCGTGTTAACATGCTAACATTTGACCAATAGCAGTATAGCTGAGGCTGTAGGGAATGTAGTTTTGCAGGTATTTGGTTCCAAATCAAACTTTTGGACAAACTGAAATTTTAACCTGATGGTGGCGGTAGATGAAAAGCCCCATCATCATCCTGAGCAGAACATGAATGTCTATACCAAATTTCATGCCAATCCATCAAATAGTTGTTGAAATATTTCAGTCTGGACCAAAGTGGTAGACCAACTTACCAACAGAGTGACATTACAAAGAGCCGTGCCCCTAGCTGGGATAAAATGTTAATATCCTCATATTACACTTAAAGTATTAATTCATTACAGAAGAACATATGAAATAACTTGCACAACATGGTTAGCGATCCCGTGAAATTCAGGAAAACATACAAGAAGCGAGAGGGAAGTTTTATTGGACACCCACCGGGCTTGTTGGGAGATCAAACTGAATGAAGTAATGTGTCAACATTGAACTAAATACTAATAGATTCAGGAGCAGCTGCCCGTCCTAATTCTAAGGCTCTGGAGAAGCTCTGTATCTCCAGATGTTAAACAGTTATGCTATCTACTGTATATGCTATTCATATGCTTTCTTTACAAACCTATTTTTTGACCTATTTGTATGTATGTAATACTTCTATTTTTACCTACAGTAATTTTGTTTAGCCTTGTTTTTCACTGTACATCTGTTTCTATCTTCGTGTAAATTGTTCTGTGTGTAAGTACATCGAGAGCAACTTAAAACCGGAGTCACACTCTGTGTATGTGCACACAAACTTGACCCATAAAGCTGATTCTGATTCTGTCATGAATGTATCTTAGGATCACTTTGACAAAATGGTCACATTTCGAATGGCGTACACATTTTCTTTGCTGGTCTCCTTTTGATGTATATTTGAATTATGTTAAATGTCTCTCTTGATCGTTATATGTATTACTTGATTACTTTTTCTTTATGAGTATGCCAGATTAAAACTTAGAAAACATAAATAGATGGGTGACAAAGGCCTTGGCCATACAACAAAATATCCATAAACACCTGGATTAATATGCAAGTGTGACATACAACCAGCTTATGATCCAGTATGTGACCCTGAGGTTAAACTGGGGTTAATTCAGATTTAGAAGGTTTAGGATATGCATTAAGGTATTTGACATGGGTTGGGATGTGTGTACTGGACTTAATCTATAAATATTAAGTGCCACTCTAATCAAGTGATATACAGTAGGCACATCTCTGATTCCCCCATTCAAGAGCCTTCCACCCGTCACAGTTGAAACAGATCAGGCTAACAGTCAGTGTTTCTTACATTTCAGTGCCCCTGTGGCTATTTAGACAGTTGTGAAAGTCACTGGAGCAAACTAATACATGGAGAGGAACCACTGCAAGACAAAAAAAACACTGCCATGATGATTAAATTAAACTTGACCAAATTGGGTAAATAAATCTGGTTTGGAGCCTTAGACGATTTTTTTTTTGTTTTATACTATCTTAGGTCCTGTATTTATTTATTTTTTTTTAGACACACAAATTGAGACTGAGTTCTTTTTGTATCCCGAAGAAAAAAAAACTACCTCCAAACAAAATTCAGAGCTTGAAATTGCCTTGTCAACCAAAGTCTCTGAGCAGGATATTAAAACAGGATACTCTGTAAATATACTGAGCCCTCGTGTCGGTGAGTGCAAATCTCCAAACATCAAACGGATCTAAAGTCAGTTTAAGAAATCCACTGTCCCTCAGCAAACACACACACACATTTTTTAACTTGACTGCTACGATTTTCTTGGTGTCATGACACAAAATGCGGCTTTAATCCACTCTTGAGCTCTGTGATGAATATTGATGCTTCCATTTAAATTTATCTTGTCTCCTGTAGCTGTAAGTCTGCTTATCTAGGTTTACCACTTCCATTTCATTTAGATAATTCATGCTGGGTGATTGTCACGCAGATGTAGGCAGCTGTAATTCCAAACATTTGTGGATGTACAATATGATTAATAAAACATCGAGGGATAGGCGTTCCTGTGAAACAGCAAAACATTTCAAAACTACTTTATGTTGTTGGTGGAGAAGTGCTGCATATTCCAACAGGCATCTGTTCTCAGATGTGTGTTCCAGCCTGCATCTTTTATAGATATACATCCTCCCCTACAGGAATACTCACATCGCTATCTGTTTTCTCTGTCATTCTCCATTTCTTCCTCTCTTTTTCACCCTGCTCCCATTTTAAATTCCAAATGGTACTAATGTCCTTGGGCTGCTCTTCATCATCTGTTTGTTGCGTTAGCGTTGAAGAGGAAAGTTTAAGAGGGCCCATATAGCTGCTCTTGACACATTTATTAAAATGTTGCACGTCTCAAGGCGAAATTCCTATAAATAGTGTGTTGGGTTCTCAAATATACTGAATTTTGTGTGTGTGTGTGTGTGTGTATGCACATGTGTGACATGAGTGAACACACAGAATGACCATCATAGAGAGTGTTTATCACACAAACTTAAAACTGACAGCTCAAATTGGTTGGTAACATTCACACCAAGGGGATATACTGTTGCTATCAAGACCTTTTAATACTCCAGTGTAAGATCAGCATGACCCAGACAGTGACCCCTTTCAGCTGGATAGGCCACATAAACCGAGTCCGGTGTCAACCAAGGGTCAACTCAGTAATCTGTTAAGTAAAAATACTTCACATTAATAACATTAAGACCAGGTCACAGAGGTCTGCAAAGGAGAAAAATATGGCAGAATAGTGACATGTGAGTATTATTACACAAAGTCCACAGAAGCAGTCTGCAGTATCTCAGTGTTTTCTATACTCCCCATTGATGCATTGCGTTAACTAGCCTTAAAGTGATACTTTACCCAAAATCTACCTCTAGTGGAGCTTTGGAGCTTTGGAGCTTTGGAGCTTCGAGGAGGACAATAGTGTGACATGAGTTCACTGTATTCAGCCATATTGTGGTGAAACGATGACTGGAACTATACTAAGCGTACTGTACAAATGGTCACAGGAGACAAAGCAGACACAGAGCAGAGTCGTGTTTGTGTCTACATGCCAAATGTAGGTCCAACATTCACTCTCCTTTGAGCTCTGTTTTTGGTCTCCACCAACTCCTGTGGGAAATATCTGGCTTTTTAGCTGCTAAATGCTCCACTATGTTCACCAAATAGTTGCTAACTTTGTCTGTCTGCTGTGTGGTGCTGAGCAGGTAGTGTACAGTGAGTTTTAGAGCTTTTTCACTGCAAACAGCTGCCTGCTGTTGCACAAAACAACGCCATGAGAGTGGTGAGAGTGAATCAAAACAGTAAAGCTGCAGGCCATAATACCAAAACAATGAGCTAAAAGATGCTATAAAGCTGCTTAAGCTGAGGGGAGCTGCAGAATCTGTGAAACTTCTCTGTGGATTCATCACTACGGGTAACACCTTGTTAATATAAAAAATATTGATTAGTGCAGCTTTAAGTATTAATCAGGACTGTTTTACACCTGGAGCACTAAGTGGCTACAGTTATCTAGCTCAGAAGATAAACAACCAGCAGTCCTGGACTCAGAACCACACCCACAAAGTGAGCTCCACATACTGTACTGTGCTGGTATGTCATCTCTCGTGTTCTCTGCTCTCTGTGGGTGCAGGCTGGTCTAGACAGACTGACAGACCGACAGCTGCTGAGAAGCAGCATCTCACATCACCATCTCCCTCCCCAGGACAGGAGCTCCTCTAAGTCTCATTAGGCCAGAATGGCAGCTCAAGTGAAAGGGAAGAGGGCCACGTGCCCAGCCTCCCGTGGCAAAAACCTCCCCATCGCTCACAGGAGCTCTCATTACTTCTCTCCCCTTCCCCTCCATCCCCCAGTCCCTCTCCTAAAGGCAGCCAGCTCCATCCATCAGATCTATCGATCCTGTCTCCCCCTGGTGTGGTACCTGCCTGTTTTTGAGACTAAGTGGGAAGGATGGCAGAGCTGGCATGATATTTCAGCTTTCCAGTGACAGCCACGTCCCCAAGGAATGTGGCAAGGTGAACCAGTGTCTGGGCTTCTTGGAGCAAGTGCTCCACCGTCGATCTAAATGAAGGAGCTCTCCCCGGAGGAATAACTAGCAATATGTTTTTCCTGCTTGGACATCGAAGTAATAATCAATTCTCTGTTGCTCACACTGCTGGTTACGCTGCTTGCTAAAAAAAAGTCTCCCATTCCTCTTGATGTTACACATGAGAGACTAGCACAAAACATCTCTTTGCTCAAAACACAAACCAAAGCTATTTTTTTCCACAAACACTGTCATAACCGTTGTTTAAGGTTTGACAGTGATGTTTCACAAAGGAACGTGGATATTGTAAATCTTCTTACAGAGATTTGATGGTGTGTCACACTGAGTTCCTCTTGGCTTTGATCTTATTACTCTGATGTTTTTTTGGGCAGAGAAGCGAGCTTAAGCTTTTAAAGCGATTGCCTTTGAGAAAACCATTTTAGAGCAGTCTGACATGAGCACTTGTTATACTTCTAACTGCACAGTATGTGACGTTATCTAGAAATATTTGTCTTTTAATCAGATCCATCCAAAATGTGTTCGGTATGTGCTTCAGGGTCACTCGGAGTAAGTTGTGACAAATTTACTCATTTGAAGTGTGTTGTCTTGATGTAATACAGATAATTTTGCATGTTTTGAGGTCATGAGTGCTAAAACACCCCTAAGCAAATTCCAAACAGACACCAAAAGTAATGTCTCTGAAATGTCTTTGTCATATTTAAGTTATACACTTAATTGCTTATATTTCCTTTAAGTTTTTTTTAGCTACATTTAAAGCTAGGGTTGATAATGTTGAAGAAACTAGCTAACAAGCTAGATTTTGAAAGTATACGACCGCCCCACCCCCCACCCCCCTTCAGGTCTTCCTCCAAAGCCACTCCCCTCAAAACACATGAACGCGCACTGCCTGACTACTGCTGGAGGACGAGTCCACGAGAGAGTGGTGGATAGAGGAGTGCAGCGCATTGTTGTCATTGCTGACCATGTCCAACTACCTCATGTCTCATTCACATGTTTGAAAACACCGAACATCATCATAATGAACGCAAACAACCAACATGGCTGTTGTTAGTACTCACAGCGTCACTTTTCAGCCCTTCTACTCCCTCAGTTCTTCTCTCCATAGTTGAAAAGCCATGCCGATGTTGACTCTGGTTTGACCTCTTGCTTTATTCAACCTCTTTTTGGTCGCAGCCTTTTCTACTTCTGCCTTTCTTTTCTTACTCTGACATTCTTGTGCTACTACTTCGCTAGCTTTAGCCGCCTAGCCGTGTGGAAGACGACAGGCATGCGCAGTGAGTGCAGGGTCAGAGGTCAGGGTCAGAGTGCGCGCAGGTGGGCAGATGCATAGCTGGACAGGCAGGCAGCCCGTCCAATCATTTCATTCGGACTGCATGAACAGTCCCGTGACAGCCACAGACACCGGACTTTTTTCCTTTTTTTGTCAGAGCACTTGAACTATTGATTGCTGTCTGGATGTAAAGAGAATTTCAACAAATGTAACAAAAATGCTTCTAAAAGACATTACCTGCCCAAGCTTTAAGCTAGATTTACATTTCTGTGTAAAGAGGTTACGTTGTAGCTGACGTGTGCCTCCTCAAAAGTGTAACTATACGTCGAGGCTACAGATGTATCACATGGGGACCAAAAAACTGTGATCAGCTTGGGCTGCTTGTGTTTTTTGTAGCAATTTGTAATATAATAATCTAGCAAGGTGCACATGTAGCCCACAGTCACTCTATATCACAAAGTGATTAAAAATAATGTAAACACAATTAGTGTGGGGAACACAATTATAGCATCAGGCCTGATCACATACGATACATCCACTTAGTGCTGCAGTGGTGATATCAGCGGGCATCTATGGTGGGACTGGAAGAAATACAGGACATGGATGTAACCTCTGTGTCCTCAATGGTAAGTATGGCTGTAGAGCCCCTTACTGTTACTTTTGACCGAGTTCAACCGAAGCAGCATTTTCTTTATGCTAACTGTCCAGTACTTCCTTGAATTATTCCAAACAACTGAAATTTAAAAATACATCACTCATTGTCCTGGGAAAGAGCTGCAAGAAACCTGGAGATAAAACATGGATTCTAAGTTATATTAAAGTTGGAGTGGCGCTGTCAGAGCTATCATTGTCACAGTGGTGCTATTAAACAGTCCTGTTCAGCACAGTATTATCAGTCCAGTCCCAGTGGTTCACAGTACTTTGAGACTCTTTCACTATTAAGGCATATTAGATATCAGATGCTTGAATCGTCAGAGATTTAAATATCTTTTAATGTGGCTTTCTGTTATTTTTTCCTCAGGGGTCTTACTGCTCAGATAGATCACATGCAGGCTAATTATTCCAAATCCAGTCTGAATGATTAAATACGTAAATGAGTAATATTTCTGATTGGGTTCCTGCAGGATCGGTGAATCTCTCGCTGCACTTGCACAGACATGTGTTGCACACACACCTTCCACTTCTGCTCTCTCAAACTCCCGTGTTTCTTCGGATGGGCTCGCAGCTTTTCACGTGTAGTCTTTGAAAGGTCCAGCGTGTAAATGAGAAGTATCAAAATAAAGATGAAAATAGACACGTGCTTGTGTCTCTGAGTGCATTTCCACCAATCCTGTAATTTCCCATACAGCCATAAGTGATGGAAATAGGTCTGTTTCTGAGGAGACTGCAGCTCCCACTGGAACAGTGTTTATAATTAAGTGTGATTTTCAACATCAGGATCAGGCCACAGGAAAAAGAACAAGGCAGGCTATCTCCCGTTGTCTCTGCCCAGTCTGCTCTGTTTTTCATTTGTGCCACACTTCCTTTTTCAGGTTTGGCAGAGAAATATGCTGATTTTGAGTTGGGAAGACGTGCAATCAAATGATTTAAAATGCTTATTAATTCCACAGGAATTTCCTCCCTATTTAATTACTCAGTTGAATTTATTCAACAGTTGGGTAAAGTGCAGAGTGAATTTGAATGAGCTCCTAAAACCGCTGGAAAGAGTCGAATAAAAGGCCACTTGCAGACAGCACTGAGTTCAGTGTCCAGTTTTGCTCCGGACAAAAACACCCCTCAGGAGAGTTGACTTCACTGACTCACTGACCAGAACTGACATGCAGTCGCTCACACATACCAAAGGTGTCAGT
Source organism: Oplegnathus fasciatus (assembly GCA_003416845.1). NCBI lineage: Eukaryota > Metazoa > Chordata > Actinopteri > Centrarchiformes > Oplegnathidae > Oplegnathus > Oplegnathus fasciatus. The sequence goes on from NTHP01000279.1 coordinate 247,309, forward strand.
TTCAGAGGAGCATGCAGAAATCTTGGAAGATATGAAAGGCATGAATACAAAAAAAAAAGAGCTCAATTTGCATTCATTAGTGGTGTCTGTGATGCGGGTTGAAGCAGTGCGAGAGGGAAATCTGCAACACGATCTATGATTCTCCCATGGTTCAGAGAGTTTGTACATGTACCTGTCAGACAACATAACAACTCAGCAGGGAATCAAATAAACAAATCCAGATCCCAGACCCAAATCCCCTGACACAGACGCATTCATTCAGTCATATTCAGTCATGAAATACTCTTCATAAATCCAGACACATTCAAACAAGGGTTGGAACAACATCACTTGCATTTGCATGTCATTTTCAGATGCTTAATGGAATTTTATTCTTATCTATTTATTTATTTATTTTCTTCATTACTTTGTTCAGACACACAGGAGTCTGTCTCATGCTGCCTTCAAAGTGAAAATTGAAAATTCTTAAAATGAATCAATTTGTATCTGAAACAAACCAATTTATCTCACCTCACTGGCAAATTTTCTACCACTAGATTTACTGATTTATTTATTTATGCAATGTAGAACAGTTTCATGCTGCCTGGACAAAAAACTGCCAACAGACTATCCAACTGACCACTGGCCAACCCCTCTATCCAAACAGCAATTGTCCAATCATAGCTTAGCAACTGTAACTAGGCACGGCACATCTGTCAAGCTTTGGATTTCTCCACATGTTGAAGTGGTTTGCATGGGGCTGTAGTGATAGAGATACTCTGATGGTTTTTTTTAACCCTGTCAAAAACAAAGATACAAGAGCAAAAGTGTAATGAATGGATCAAACAGTGTGTTTGTCTAATCTAACGTAAGATGCAAACATTAGCATGTCCCGCTAACTAGATTAGAACCTAAAGTAGTAATCTAGCGTTAAATCCAAGGCCAGGAGCATTTCATACTATATTTCTCCTGCTACGCATATTTAAGACTCATCTTAGAGGGTTCTCGCGTTAAGTCAGCTGAAAACATCATAAAGTTAGCCAGAGAGGAGGTTTTAAATCAACTCGTGAAGCTAACGTTTGGTTAATTAGCCAGCTAGCTGCAGCTGATCAAATCTATCTGCTAACAACAGTGGTCTTTTAGCCTACAAATCAATGGTTGCCAGTAGAAATGAGAAGCCTGCTTTTGTCTGCCTCTGTCTGAAATCAAGGACCCATTGTTTCAAAAGTAATCACGAATTTCCAGATTATAATAATATAATATATAATAATACTAATAACAGCATACAGTACAATATCATAGCAACCAAATAGCAGAAACAAAGGACAAGACACTGCGTGGTGCTTGATTTTACATCAGGAAACATCCCACCCTGCTATATCTGCCTGCTGAAAACCATCTGGGTTTTTCTCCGTGGCCATTTTATGAGCAGAGCTGCCACGCGGGGCACAGCATGGTGCAAGCACAGATTCAATTATGAGGTGGGGGTGTTTGGCAGGAAGGTGTGTGTGCCAGGCTCTGTCTGTACGCTGCCTGAAGCTGATAGATGTGGTGACTTCTGGCCTGGCAAGTGGTTTGTAACCTGTCTGCAGTGTGAGAAAGGCCCATTGTGCTGCTGCGGAAAAACCCTGAGCACTCAGCTGTGTTTACAGCCCAGAGCGGGGGACTGCAGACACGCCTCTGAGGATCCCTCAACAGCCCCCTGCTCCAAAAACACAGAGCAGAATCAGATGGAGACAAAGCAACACCGTCACATTTCCCCCGCCATGTCCTCCGTGAGGCTGCCTCCCAATTAGCCACACCGCCGCTGCTGAGGCGAGATAACAATAGAAGCCCATGTATCCCCTAAAGACCTCACTAGAGGACCTTTATTACCGCATTGATATCTCCTACATGTCACTACTGCCCTCACTTGCCTGGCAGCATGCCCGCACATCTTATATGAGGGAAAATCACCAGAGGGGCTGTAACTCAATACAAGAAGAAAACAGCAGGACACAACATTAGGCTGAATGGTACATGCTGTAATTAGTGAGATGCTGTAAGGAATAAATATGAAACATGACACAGCAAGTTCAAGCTGCACAGTAAATTAAAAAACTGATTAATAGGTGGAAGTACAAAAATGTTTCTGGTAAAAAGTCAAGTGACACCCAGTGGAATGAAACAAGAATATTCTGAGACATAAGTCATGACATCAAATGAAATAAAAACAACAAAAAAACAACATAATCAGTGGTAGATCAAATAATTTTAGGAGAAAAAACAGCAGTTGCAAAAACATATCTCATGTGCCCACTGATATTTTATCCTTCCAGATTTCCTACATGCATATTTAAACATACAGAGCATCTCTCCAAGCATACGCTGCTTTAACAAGGAAGAAAAACTAAACATTGCATTTTTCCACACGAAAAAAATAATAAAGTGTTCGAGTTAGCTCACATTCTGTAGCACCACAAATGAGTTATTTCATGGACAAAATTACATGTAATTGGAGTCCAATCGTACGGGAAAAAAAACACACAAGAGTGGCAAGCTGACTTAAAAATGAAGCATACGTTTTAGCTCATGTGCAAGACTGCTACCAGTAAAACATGTTTCGATTGTCCACTTGGTCCTCGGCCAAAAGTCAAACAGATGGTTGTGGTGAGTGATTAGTGATTTTTCGGCTTCAGCTTGGTTTCAGGCTTGCTAATTTTCTGTTCTTGTCATTGAATTTTAAAGCGAGACCATGTAACTTCTGAAAGAAGAAGCATCACATTCTTACTTTTACAAACTAAAATTGAAATTCATGAGAGATGCACCCTTGCTCAAATCAACACACTTTGGTGCTACAGCTCTACTGTAACTTATGGTGGCTAATGTTAGCTAATATTAGCAAACACTGGATAGATATTGTGTGTGACTGACATTACTGAGTCAGTTTAATGGCTGTGCAACTCTTCTCTTCTTGTAGTACTGTAGTGTTTACCATAATTCATTAACTGTGCTGTTGTTCGGCAAAAGTTACACAGTCTCACTTTAAGGCTGATCTTTTCTTCTTCTGAGACTCAAATGGTTTGCAAATGGCAATGAATCAGAGCCACCGAAAAACCTTCAATTAACCAAATAATAACTTATAATTTGTCATGTTTTCACAGTAAAAACTGAAAAAACTAAATGTCACCTAATTGTTCAGCACTAGTAACTTAAGACATGACATGAAAACCTGTATCCAAAAACATCTTAATTGAAAAAATAATCACGATGTCGGCTCGGTGGCCTAAGGCACTCTTTACCTGGTTAAACGTAGGCTGGCAAGATTTGAGGAACTTTGCATTAAAGTGTCTTATATTTATTCTTCATTTATATCAAAACCCTTCATATGTTTTCCCATTTATAGACAGATAAAATGTTACACAGACTTTCTAAGGCTTTGTACTTGAAACTTTGAGCAGTTCCACAGAGGCTGGTTGCAAAGCCCTTTGAGTGAGGCTTTACAGTAAATGGATCTGGGGTCACTCCTACTGCAAAGCTGAGGTCAGGCTCTCAGAGAGCCGGTCTGTGTGTGAGTGGTCATAAAGCACTACAAGCATCCATTTCAAATGCCCCAGCTGTCACTGAAGTACTGGTCCTCTTCTTCCTCCTCTTCCTCTTCTTCTTCTTCCTCAGTCCCATTTTTCATGGGGTCATCATCTTGCAACTCGCTCACTTCCTCTTCCTCCTCTTCTTCCTCCTTCAGCTGCGCAAGCATGGTTTGTAAAGTGGCTTTTACTTCCTGAACCTCCTTTTCCAACGACTGTGCGGCACGAGTTAAGGAAGAATCTGTTGCTGCAGACACAAAACTGTGAGTCGCACATTAACATGTAAATAAAAAAGCATGCCAGCAGACCGATATGAGGGCAAACGTGACACTTGTGGCCCTCGATGGTTAATGGTAATAGCAGAGGACACCCACAACCTGATGAAGTCATCAATCTCCAATTTGGCCACCAAACGGATTACTGGGACAGATCATCAAGTCATACCCAATTTAACCCCATCCAATTCACTATTCATGAGCTCATCTCGTCTGTGAAGCTGGGCGGCAGTGTGGGGACCCAAACAGAAAGCCCAGCTAAATTATTCATAAACCATCAATGAAACGGGATAGAGGCTGTCATCAGTGGGGGGATTGTTTAACCTGCTTAGAAACTCAAATTAATCGTGTGAGTGTCCAGCTTAAGTGGCAAATCAAAGGGATGGCTTTGATGGCAGATGGGGCCTGATGGCTCGTTTTACTGTCTGAATGGACACAGATTGTCCTCATTCATAATTAACCAACCGTTAAAGAGCTTTTCATGAATACTGCAGAAGGTTCGACGACACTTTTAAGGCAACAGGGTCCAAATGGGACAATGTGGCTCAGAACTACATTGAAGACCTTTAAAACTAACCACAAAGATTGGCATCATTCTGCCTTCTATATCTTTTTTTTTCCAATTCCAGTCTCTGTTGTTGTCCATCCACCTCCTTGCATTGAGAGCAGGGACTCAATTAAGACCCTTAGAGACTGGAGGTTTGATCTTCCCGTCACTATGGCAACAGCGGCGTCATCACAAATTCAGTTTCTCTCCAATTTAAGCAAACCAACAACAATATTGCCCTGCGTCTTTCAGTGTCCTCAAGTGTCCACTGCACTTTTGCGTGAGTGCGCTGACTTCAAAAAGCTGAAATGAATGACATGTAAGGACACGAAAACAGAAAGGTGGAGAGAGGTGGGCCAATCTGTGTCTATCTCCGGATGCATTCATATCATGCAAACAGTGGAGGAGCCTGAACTGACCCCTGACAGCACAGCGGGAGACGTGAATCTCTAATTAGACGTGAAAACAGTCCGGCCCCACTTCAGCAGAGAGTGAAGGACGTACTGTATAAGACACAGCTTTTAGAGATCCCACTTAATAAACAGACTTAATAAACAAGAAGAAACTGAGAAAGTATTACTGGCAGCCTGTGTTCAAAGAAGAGAAATGAGACACCAAATAAATAAATTTAAAAAACAGCAGGTTAGGTGGCAAATTTTCTTCATTCCCGTGTTGAAATATTGCCTTTTCTATCTGTCTTAATAAGCCCACAGTGTAGAGGGGAAAAGTGGAGCGAGAAAAACACACTAATCTATTTCCAATCAGCTTTCTAATTAGCGTGGAAAATGATGTATTGTGACCTGTAATCAGCTTCAACAGTTTCATTTGAGTCATTATCATGGATATTGTAATTTCCTCCGAACCAGATCCAGCAAGTGGAAGTGGGCAGACGGAGGAGGGGAGGAGGGGCGAGGAGAGGGAGGGAGGGTCAGCAGGAGGATGGACATTAAGATATGACGGGAGCGGAGTCATTACAGTGACATTCCTCTATCTGCTGAGGCGCTGCCCCTGTCGGCCGACTTTAATCTCAGCCCGTGGTGACTGGCAGTCCACATCAAGGACCCTCTAATAACCTCGCTTGGACTTTTACCATTTCATTTTCCAGTTGGCACGTCCAGCCTGTCAAGAAAAATCCTCTGATCCCAGTTTATCTTCAATTCCCTCCCTGAATGGACCCGTAATGTCAGATAAGACAGGTGGATTTTTTTTTCTTCGAAAGGTAAAGTCACATAAAGCTAACATCAGTCAGCCTAAAGGTAGTTTGGATGTGTACTTTTGAGAGTTGGAAGGCCTCGAGGAAACTAGGTCCTTGAGATGGATGGACAGAGACAGAAACACACAGAGACAGTACACAGTTTATATGATGTATGTATATTTAGAGTGCAGTGAAAGGATATGGGTGAGGGCCTGATCCCGGTTCAATATGGCCGTCTGCAATTCATCTTCCAAGGTCATTAGCCTGTCACTTATCAGCTCGCAGCGCTCTGTCAGGTCTGCAGCCTCAGCCTTGCTGCACCCGTCCTGGCGGGAAAAGGAAACAAGAGATGAAGCGATGGGTGAGGAAAGGAAGGGAGGATCAACAATTGAAGCTGCGACGGTTCAAATACATGGTCTGATATTAAAAATGAATAAACACAAAAGTCTATCTAACAATAACAACAAGCAGATAAAAAAAAAGATTTGAGGTTTTTTAGTGCTGGCATAACAAGAAAACTCAAAAGTTTGGAGTCATCTGGCAAAACAGGTTGGGGGGCTTTGCTGTATTGAAGCAATGCATTTTTTTGTGTGTAAGATGACATGCAGGTATTTAAAAGTTCACTTGAGCCTATTTTACAACAACACGCAGCCACTGATTGTCTCGATCTGACAGTGTCATTAAATTTCAATCAAGTGACACCACAAACACCTCCAATGTATAACTGCAATTGTTAATGGATACCACAGATTAAGCTGAATGTGGACCCTTTGTGACTACAGTATTTGGTGCACTTAAGGGCACACCAGCAATTTAGTATTGCAATTCCATAAATTTGGGGGACTCACAAGAGACAGATTAAAAAAAGACTGGTGAGAATCGAAGCAGCAGAGATTCAGATATCCTGACTTTTAGTCCCTAGTATGGATCAAGCTCGAAAAACACTGGGTCCTACATTTCCCATTATGCAAGTGGATAGAGTTGACTGTAAGGCATTACAGCTATCAGTGTTAACTTATCGGTGTCTGGCTCTAAAACAAGTGTAATGATATATTATAATACAGTATCTTGTGGTTCAATATGAGGTTCATTAATCGCCATAACCACACAGAGAACAAAGCTCCATGCAGTACAATATTGTGTTTCAAGCCTTGTCTTGTAATATCTCATAAGAAAATAATCAAAACAACAACACACTTGTGCTTATAATTAACTTCATGTTGAACAGAGCTACAAAGTTAACACGTGTGCAGCAACACCTGTGCTGTGTTTAGTCTTATATTATATATACCATCAAACAAATAAAGTAGCTACTGTAGACTGATGACACATTAAGCCACTTTTACACCCAAGAATAATGAGTATATGTTATAACATTTCAATTGCATACATGACTGATTAAAGTTAGTGTATGGAGGCTTACTTTAGTTGCTGTTATACAAGCATGAAGAGGTCATAAGTTGAAAATCTTTTCTGTCAAAACTTCTTGCCTTGAGTTGTTTTGTTCTCTCTTTAACTTTACTTTTATTAATGATTGCATATGTGCTCTTATAACCATGAGTCACAGCTCAACATGGAGCTTTTCAGAGTTTTCATCTCTTTCACACTAAATCCTTGACACTGTTTCAACCAGATACAAGTCTGGGAAGACAAAAAATACGAGGACGCCAAAATTTTTGTTTGGTAAAACGCCAAGGTCATAATGTACACGATACGCTCCGGGTGGGAGAGAGGGGCGTGAGCACAACACACAGCGGTGTATCTGCAGATCACCTGAGTGTGTACTGGAGTAAGGTGGGGATGTCAGGTTGGTGGAGGAGCAGGGAGCAGTAGGGCAGAGCATTCAGAGAGCAGAGCTGGCCATAATTAGCACAGGCCCCCTTTGCAGACATCGTGTCCTAGTTTCTTCACACTTATCAAGCATAGAGAACACAAACACACGCGCAAGAGTACGCAGACGCGCTCCGAGCAAATAGACACACACACACGTGCACGCAGACCCAGTGCTCTCGTCAAACAACACATAGAAAGTCTAATCTGACTCATAGCTGCAGGTAGGAAATATCAACTCCCTGCAGCTCAGAGGTGTCAGAACAATCACTGGAAAGTCATGTCTCTGGTCTCTGTCCTGGAATAACACTCCTTCTCCAGATGATGTAATACCCCAAAAGAAGTGTACAACAACAACAGGCCCGAGGCGCGACAATAAGTACAAGTCATCCCTGATGCAATTAAGGAATTAAGTTAAGGCAGAACAGTCTACAGGACAAAAGATTTAAAGAAGACATCGTGTTTTTCGTGTGTGAGGCACTTTAGAGAACAAACAATCACTAACACAAGTCAGACCTCAGGCGTCACCTTATGTGTTGCTGGGATCCCTGTCCTCCTATAAAAAGAAGGAAGACGTATGGATCCAACGTATGGATTCACTGAGCTGTTTGTTTGTCAAGGTTAGGAGCAGATAAGAACCCCGTGTTTGTGTAGCTGATTGATTCTATACTTTACAGCCTCCAGTCAGCATTTGTAAAGTCGATACCACCACAGGATAGAAAACAACTTCCTCCGCTACCTCTGCTTTTGACAAACAAGAAAACATGTCAATTTGTATAATAGAATCAGAGCCATACATGTACCGGCGTGTTGATTTCCTGATGCACATTAGCGCCGATGTTATTAGACCAAAAGTAAACAAAGCAGACTGCAGAAGCATGAACTTGAACAAATGATTTAGAAATTCAATATTCAGACTCATGTATGCACCGGTATATTATTTAAGCAATAATGAGTGAGAGGCAGCAGGTAATTGTGCATGTTCCCACGGGTGCTGTTAGGCCCGACACTTTGTGCCGAGCGGGCAATACAAAGCAATAATATTGCACTGGTATTACACTCAAGGCCATAATTGCTTTTACAAACGATAAAGTAGCTGAATTCATTTTAAACTCAAAAGGAAATTAACTAGCTTATGATTAACTAGTGTCTGTTATCACTGATGCCTTGTTAGTGAGTTACTGGGTCCACACTTAGAAATACGATCAGTTTCCAAGACCATCTCCAAGAGCAGACAGTATGAGGTGTTAGTCTGTGTCCAAGCTCTGTACTAGTCACTAAGTCTCAACAGGTTTTGAGCATGTTGTGTTTTAAAAAATAAAAAAGTGACAAAATTAAGTACAGTCAAAAAAGTAAATGTGCAGTTTAGTGGTTCGTATACAAGAAACCAACATACTTAACTGTTTTATACTAACAGGAAACGTCAATCAAACTGCGACTCTGGAATGTCCCTGATAATTAAACTTCACAAAGAGAAAGCAAAATGTTTTTTCAAAAATGTTTTATTTAATACTTTTTTTTGTTTTCCTTCCACTTGTATTCCAGGAACTGTCTCACCACCGCTCACTATTTACTTTAATGTTTTGCATTTCATTGTGGAACAATAGTCTCCACCACCAGTGCACTCAAAAATCAACAGTTTTTTTCAGTCGGCATAGTGACAGTTTTGAGTATACTTAATTTTGTCACTATTCAGGTGTGAAGTGGCATTGGGGCACAGCTTCAATTATTGAGTGTGCTGTTTGGTGCACACATCTGTCCCACAATGCACAATTCTCCACAACTGATGTGAAGTTTAATTGGCAGTGACATTCTGAAGTTGCAGTTGGATTGACATCCAAAAGCACATTTACTGTACCTAATTACCTGTCAGTACAAAATGGTAAAGTTGATTTTACTGCAAAAACAATATACTATATATGAAGATAGCCTACCCATAGTGTGCTGTATGGGATTGCCCTAAAAACAAATTGTGAGTGGTGGTGAGAGCTCGGAGAAGATCTTGGAAACAAAAAGGAAACATTAGTAAAAGTTACCAGGATTAAAAAAGAAGTTTCAAATCTTTGAAAAATCTTGAAAAATACGTTTTCTCTTTTATTTTATTTGGTCGTAATCTTTCTGAGTCACAGTTTGATTGATGTCTGTACACACTGCATCTTTTCCTGCTAATACAAAATGGAAAAATAGATATATTTCTTGTACGTTAACTGCAGTGTCACAGTGTACTGTGACAATTAGTGTGTAGTTGCCACAGTTATTATGCAGAAAGGAATTGTGACACCACGATCATCTTTTGTTAACACAACTCTAACAGAGAAGGTGTAAATTTCATGATATTATCATCAAAACTACCTGATTAACAAGTTGAATCAAAAGCATTTCAGTTTAATAATGTCTCTATTCTTGTAGGTACTGTGGGTCAGTATGAAGAGGGGAACGTAAGGACCTTGAGAGGATAAAAGAACAATTAGTAGAGATTAGAAAAAAGACTAGTGCTAAAACACACACTTGCACACACACCAATCAATCTCCATTGTGGCAGCAGGGCTGCAGCTTGGCAGCAGCTAAGTGGAAATCATTTACTTAAAGCCATTATGGAAAGGAGAAAGAGGTCAGATGCCCTGCGAGGCGGAGAACCCAGCTCCTCCACAGCGCTATCGCAACACCATCAAGACAAAGATACCAATACCATTTAACAGCCATCGTATCATTTGACTCGGTGATGCATCATACTTCATTGTGATCGAGGCATTTTATGTCAGCTGGGTTTTCAATAATTCAATGTGATTCAAAGTTGCAGAGTTCAGATGTACAAGTCACCGTCCTGCACACCTCTTGCATGAGCATTAACTGTCCGTTCCAGCCTTAGTTACTGTTGCTAAACAGGTATGAAGTTTATAATAACGCCGGAAGGTTTACCATCAAAAGTCTTAGTAGTTTTTTAAAATAATGGGTCCTCGATTTCACACAGAGGTGGACAAAAGCACGCTTCTCTTTCCTAGCCAGCGTCCGTACAATTTGGCAGCTGAATGAACTGAAATTGTATCAGCTGCACTGCAGCTAACTAGCTAATTAAGCTAACACTAGTTCCATGAGTTGGGTTAAAACAATTAAAAGCGCCCATGTAGAGAGGTCTGCAGCCGGTTGCAACCGCGCGGTTGACCCAGGTTCGACTCCGGCCCGTGGTCATTTGCCGCATGTCATCCCCCACTCTTTCTCCCATTTCCTATCTACTCTCCAGCTGTCCTAATAAAGGCGAAAAGGCCAAAAAGAAAATATATTAAAAAAAAAAAACAATTAAAAGGTTTTCAGACAACAAAGGGTCTTAAATATGCACTTGATGGCTATATGCTATCGTGCTAAAAGACTGGGGCTAAAGCTACGTCTGGCCAAAAAGTTAGCATCCTGACCAGTTTCAGTTTATTTATGTAGACGACACAGAAATAAAGACAGTGTCTTATTGTATTGCAGTAGTTAGTCCTAGTATTGTACTCTAAGTATGATAAGAAAAAACACAAGATGTGTTTCATTCTAAAATGACCTTGTTTGGCTACTTAGCTTACAAGCAAGACAGAGGTTAGATTTATGTTTAGTTTTCATTTTTAACATTAAAATAGAAAAAGATTAGCTGAGGATGAGTAATGAGTTTCTTGCGGTTGCTGGAGTTGGCGATGGAAGTATCGCTCAGTTAGGTTACTACTGTAGGTGGTAAGCTAGTTAGCCAGACATGCTAATGTTTGCAGCTTACATTAGAAGAGATAAACACACTGTTTAATCCATTTCTTGCAGTTTTGCTCTTACAGTATATTTTGGTTTTGGAAAGGCACAAACTTTTTTTTGACAACCTGTTTGACAACCTGCCGTCCCAGACATGACTTTGAGATATTGCACTAATTCTATTTAAGTTTTGACAAGGTGCTAAATTACAATCTATTAGAGCATTAGTACACATGCAGAGGAATTCCAACTATGAAACCAGGATAAGACTTACATCAGTTTATTCTGGTTTGAAATCCTGCACAGGACACTGTCTTAACAAGTACAAGTACCTTGTTAACATTTGGCTACCCTGTGTGAATGAGTATAAGAGTGCTTTCACACCTGTTGTTTGGTGGACTCGCGATTCGGAGGAGAAGTTTCAACATTGTTGCATTTTTCATTTGGCTCGGTTAGTGTTCACAATGTACTTTGTCAAGTGCACTAAACATTGTAAGCAAATGTCACGCGGTCGAAATGGTCGCTCGTCTATTAGACAAAATATCCGAGTGAGACACTTCCTGATCTCAGAAATAATGGAGCGACTTCAAATGCATGCGGTCTTGGGTTTTCTGGCTTTGCTTTGGTGTTTCCATCAATCAAATGCGTTACAAGAAGGCGAACAATATGAGCAGCTCACAAGACAGCGAGTTGTTGAACATTTCATTCTGCGAATGAGACGAGTGAGACAGTACCGAAGGAGAAGACGGGCCCTGATGAGAGAGAGGGATTTTGATGTGTCGTCCTACGCAGATGACGAGCGAGGTATGGTCATAATAAGTTATGGATCCGTTAATAATCCGTTTTGGTTCACTTCCTATATTTGGGTTGGATCGCGTTCTCACCTGTAGTGAAGCAAACTCTGGTGCACTTGGAAGCGAATCGCACCAGAGTTTGAATGAGCTTTCACACCACCCCAAACCAACCGGACTATCAGACAAAACGCTCCAGGGTTCGATTAAAACGGACCAAACAATTTAGGTGTGAAAGCAGCCTAAATGTATGAATTTAAAGCAGGAAGGAGCTGAAAGGAGACTACATGCTCAGCAAAACCCTGCGCTGTGTAAATACTTGTCTGGTAAAAGGCATTGTCAGACAGTCAGCGGCACCAACCGAGGCTTCTCATGTAGATCAGTATTGATCAGACAGACAGAAAGGCGACAGAGGTCATGTTTAAGTTAAGGTCAACTAATTGATTCTTCTGTGTCCCACTAAGCCCAGCGTCAATGTAACTGACACTTTAATTACACTGATAACATTCAACCATACAGTGACAGCGTTAGCATTACCAACCTCTGGGTGATTATCCTCCATGCAGAACAGAAACTCCTCCAATTTCTGCAACAAAAGGGAAACATTTGTTGAGGCCACACAGTCATAAACCTGCTCATGAATTATTGAAAATGCAATTATGTTGGCTGTGTACTGTATGTGTGCAGCATCATCATAATGAGAAGAGGTTGTAATTATTCATCACCAAAACTGACAAGGAGAAAATAGATTAACTGGCTCATCTGTACTGCAGGTTTCCTTTGTTAGTATTCAAAGTGTGTAATTGTACATTCTTCACTAAGGAGGGAGGTAATTACTGTACCTATTGGAGGCTAACATATTGTTTGTGGCTTTAGGGTAAGTACATAAGAAGGCAGAGTAACAACAAATAATAATCAGCAAAGTTTTGATTATTTTTTAATTAAAAATTGTGTAACAGCCTTCATGGCTTTGCTCTCCAGTAAACACAGGTGCAGTTGACCGCCTGTAACCCTTCATACAGTACCAGAGATCAGATTGTTTAAGCGCTACAATTTTGAACCAGTCACACAAACTGAATTGTCTTTGCCCTCATCCATCGCACTGCAATATATAATCTGTCCCATGCAGTTTTCAAGGTACAGATTGCAAAGGCTGGCATCCAACTGATAAAAGACTCTTTCATTGTGTGCTGCCTTGAGATGAAATCACTCATATCTACCAAATTAGCATCAAAATGAAAGGACATTTTTGATATGTGGATCTGTGAATATACAGAAAAGTAAATTAGAAAGTTTACTTTACATATGCAGGAAGATATTAAATGGCTGATGTATAAGAGTAATAGTAAAATATGTCTTATTATTTTTCTATGGTGTTTGGTTCCCTCAAGAAAAAGCCAGAGCTGCAGGACAAAATAATTGTCCACTTAATGTGCTGCTATCCATCTCTTCTCTTCAATAGGAGATTACAAGGTGCTTGTTCTTATGAAAAACATGTTAGCTGGTTAGCTGGGGCATCAATGTGTCATTCATGTTAAATGTTGCAGAGCATTTACAATACAGACGTGTTTTTGCTCTCCTGTCCATGGACATCAGATTCTTTTTATTGTATTTTGAGCAAACAGACTGTGACTCATTTCCAAAGAAATGTGCTTATATATTATAATCTTATAATCAGCAGGTTTGCACTGATGTTCTGAAACATTCAAGGATTTACAATAAAATCTAAAACTTATAACATGTATTTCTGCAGCCTCGGGTGAATTCATGTTGCTACATTGAGCTCCAGTGTTTCTAGCTTAGAGGACACAGAAAATAGAGTGCACAGGACGGAGACAAAAGAGAGAAATGGTTGGCTGTCTCACCTTTTAGTTCTTGGAGAAATGTTAGGAGGGGCCAGGCTTTAGGAGGAGCAAGAAAAGCAGAGAGAAACAAAGGGAAAGCAGAAAATAGATCCATGCAGTTTGTAAAATGCGGTCAGGCAGGGCAGGGAAAGAAGACATCAATGCAAAGTGTATATTTATGGTTGCACAGAGCAAGACTGCGAGAGGAGGTAAAGAGGGTGCAACAGTAGAGTTATTAAACATGACAATGAAAATCCACAGCTTCCCCTTTTAACACATGCAAGTGGAAATTCTGCCAACAGCACCAGTAAAGATCATTGACAAATATTTGCTTATGGCCACAGCCCAGTAAATCCATACTGAAGTAAGTTAATTTAACGTATCAACTACTGTTAAAGAACAGCAAACATGTTAAAACACAATCCGTGAGCCAAACTGACAAAATATACTCTCACAAAAACACGTCTGGCAAGTGTGCTATTTTTTTTTTATTAATGCTGCTCTGTTGGCTTTGTTCCTATCTCAGACGAGTCTGTCAGACTACGTGGGTGGAGGAAAGTGTGAAGAGAGGAGAGAATGAGTTGGACTGTGCCCTGAGGCAGTGGACCTCAACTCACTGTGGGATAGACCAGCACAGAGCGCTCACGCAAACACACACACATGCGCACACACACACCACACACATCCATTCCCACTAAACGCATGTAATCATGCAGAAAGAGGCTCTTAAATCTGCGCTCTGTAGAATGAAACTCTTCAAGGAAGCCAAAATATTTCCAAATGGTTGCCTCCCTCACGCCCACGTTTTCCTCGTTTAGAAATACCTTCGAGCAAAAGTGCTAATAGACGGCTGCTCATCTAACTGCAGTTGACAGACTTTAAGACTGTGACAACAGCTGAATGTACAGACTGAAAACATCCTCTCCAGTCAAGTGGTAAGACTGACCGAGCAAGAACACTTCATTTGAGGTCACGTGTCACACCACAGTAATAAAAAAAAAAAGAAAAAAGTTGGGTTGTGTGTAGAAAATATGTAAGACCTCAGCAATAGAAAGGGCGTCTTTTATATTCAAGAGACTCTACATCTCAGTCTGTCATGCACTCATGTATGAATGCAAGTTTTGATGAATAATACATTGTGTGTTCTTAACAAGACACTGTTGCGTTACCTTGGTGAACTCCGAGTTCTGTAAGTTGGCCTCGGGACACCAGCGCCCTCCCAACGCAGTCAGCATAGCACAGTCTTCTTCTTCTTTGGTGCACGGCTGGGTTGGAAGATAGACTGCTGCAGTGGGGAGGTCTTCGATGTCTGCTCCACTGCAGCTGGGAGTCCGCAACTGGAGGCCCCGCAAGAACAGGTGACATGCTTCCAGGTCGGCTTCCCAGATCCGCTCCAAGCCTGGACAGCCACAGCTACAGAGAGGAACAGACCAGTATGTTATACCATACCATACCATGTGATGCAGTACAAGGTACAATGTGATACATCATCATGCTGGAGGATACAATGCAGTGTCATGCGATATGGTGCAATGTGGCAGAGTACAGTAAATTAATAATATGGTACAGTTAAATATGATATGATATGATAGATATATTAATATATATTATTTACAGTCACATTTTGTTACTTAAATATTATCTACTATATCTGTTTTATACAAAGGGCCATATACTGTAAATAGTACATACATATTTGATATGTCATGTATTAAATAAATAGTTTGACATTTTGGGAGATTCTTCTTCTTCTTCACTGTCTTGCAGAGAGTTAGATGAGAATGATACCTGTATTGACCTGGAGCTGGGAGACAATTAGCTTAGCTTAGCATAACGACTTGTAAGGAAGTGGAAACGGCGCTTAAACCCTTGTATAACCACAACTTAAACAACAAATATAATTTGTGACCCTTAAAGGTGTTGATGGGTGTATTTTTGAACTTTAGCCCAAAGGACAAAGGCGGTAGTGTTTCACCTAACATTAGGTTACATGTTCCCTCCATTTCACTCCCCACGGCAAGTAGACTACTTCTCTGGGAGGAGAGCAGGCGGCAGCCCCGGAGACGGACCTTCAGTTAGCGGCTGAAGCAACTGGAACTCAACCAGAGCAAACCCCAGCGCCGTTTCGTCTGATGTCGCGGAAAACCCCAACCCGGTGCAGGCATTAAGAATAACTATTACCAACTAACAGAAATAGCCAATCGTCTCGCTGTTGGTCTTGTTTGCTTATGTAGGTCATATAGAGGCATCGGTAGTAAATTGAGACTGTTTCATAACCAGTTAAAAACTCCGTAGAGTGCTTTTAAAGCATCTGTAGGCACCTTTCTTACATTTATCAGTAATTATTCACTTATGTACTAAAAAACGCTTAAGCATGTTGTGCAGATTTAAACTGAATTCACATTTATACGGCTATAAGATTCTAGACATATAGTATGTTGTGAAAAAATGACGCCATGATCACGCTAATATCAGTACAACAGCACATACCAAATAATTTTAAAAACACTGAGGTACAGTATGCATGTCATGACTGTGAATCACTGCATGATAACTGAGCACAGTAGTCGTACAGGCACAGTAAAAGACATCTTTAATAACATCTCTATAATAAAGCACTGACAAAAGAGTGACAGGGGAGAATCATTCAAAGATTGTAATTCCGTTGACAAAATGTAATGAGAGTGAATGTCCTCCTGGTAAGCTGCCCTTTTCTTCAAAGAGCTGCAGCAGAGAGAGAAAGGAGGGCCTGGATGTGTTCATCTCTGCTGGGGGTCACTGAGCAGGAGTTCAGGGGGAGGACAAGAAGATTGCTTTTTGTTTATCTACTCATTGAGTTACAATCAGTCATGCTTTTTCACCCTCCCTCGCCCTGGTCTTGGTGACATCCCAGCTGCAAGCCCCCAGTGTGAAAACAGAAGAGAACAATTAAAGCAGCCACATCTGATTGAATACATTACTCAGAAAATGAGCGATACGGTCACTGACCAGTGGAGCTCTCTGTTCATTGTTCCATCATTTAGGTTAAGCTCGTCACTGTGAGAAAGTAAACATTTGTGTTTTACAGTAACACCAGACACTTTATGGTATCGCCATGTGGGGTCCCCATATTGGACTACCAGATACTCTAAGGGGATGAGAGTATTGATGTTGAATTATAAGCAGGTCCTTTCGGCTTTCCAAAAAAGAAAAGGTTTTCCATTTCCTTTAAACGAAATACTCCTCCACGGACTCACATTTGAGACCTCTGACCTTTAAAATATTCATATTTATTCCCCTTCTTCTTTCAGTGACCTTTACATAACAAATCATTCCCAAATAACTGTGATCCCAGGTGACATTTTAGAAACCAAATCCATTGATCTTGTTCGAAATTCTAACTTTAATATGGCTTAAGAGACACACAGAAAAGTTCCACCCTAAAGAGCACAAATATTTAAAAGTAAGAAAAATAAACCTGCCTCTCCTCAAAAACAACCTTGTTTCCAGGAATCCATCTTGTATAGAAAATAAACTAAAGCTGACAGGATGCGAGGACAAAGATGTGGGTTTTATACATGCAGTACGAGATGCGTGAAACATCTCAAAGGAAGAAATGTCCCGAATCTCTCTGTATGTGCCGATTTCCAACCCAGGAGGAGAGTCTCTGTCACAAACACTAATTCTCACATTGACTGATTTAGAATGATAAAAACACAACAATTTCATACTCCGAGTGCAAATATACTTACATATAAGCCTCTATAATATATTCAGAATTTTCACCTAGAGAGTGCCTCCTTGCTGTGCAGTTAGATTTGAGAAATTGCTCATTCTCCATCATACATAAACAAACTCAAAGGCAAAATGCACCCAGACAATATTGTTTAATCTCTCCCTCTGTTCCTTCCACTCTCTCAGTGATGAGGCCCCCTGAAAATTGAATGCCACTTGTTTTCCAGCCCATCTCCTGCCTGAAAAGGCTGCCAACCTCTGTACCCTGCCAACGCACGCCTCTCAGCCGTTCTCTAACCTTCATTTGGCACACAGACAATAGAAAAATTGCTCGGCCCAGCCCCCCTGCCCTCGCCAATTCGCTACTCAACGCCGCTGCCTCTGAATTCTGCCATAGCGGGGACGCACCCAGTGAGCCATGCCATTGTTATTTGTCTCTTCTGAAGTGGAGAGGGACACACACGCACACAGATATGGGTGGGCACACATGTGTTAACTTACACACACACATCCCCATAAATCATTCTCTGTGGGGATTCAGTGTTGTACGATCATAAATTCCTCTAAAAATGTCAAAGCCAGCCTCATCTATCACAAAAGCTTCTCCTTAATGACAACCGCAATTCATTACAAACAACTGGCATTGGCGTTAAAGTTCTGTGCACTGACAAATTCAGACAACACGTCAGCTCCTAAACATCCCTGTGATGGTGGCGTCCTGGTGCCCGCCGATATGAACTCCGCGCCCGGGGGTTAATTGGTGGCAGCCGCTCGGCCCCGCCATCTAACACTGGCAGGGCGTGGGTGTGCTGCTCCGATGATGGCCCAGTAATAAGAAGGAGAGACAGGCAGGCACACTCCTTCTACAGTCTCTCAGCCCCCCTGTGGGACCGCTGACTGACAGGACTGCTCTTTCTCCTCAAGGCATTATGTACGCGCACACACAGCCACAGAGGAAGGATTATGAATATAACTATTGAACGAAGGCGCAGCAGTCTGGCCCTGCTGTTACCAGTAAGTTCAGTTAGACCACCAGAGCGAAAAGTGGGTTCACACACTGACTGGCCAATATTCTGAACTGTACCCAGCATCGGGCCATATGTTCAGCTGCATCTTCAGGTCTCTCACATGAATACCAATAACAGACAGGCTGTGAAACACAGCTGCAATCTTCAGTCACAGCTGGAGTTCTTGGCTATCTGAAGATCAGGCTATGAGCGTATGTTTGGTAAAGTAAGCGCCAACTCCCCAAGAAATTACTATCCCGAATGAAATAAAATTAATGCGACTTTCACCTATAGTCTCATGTCAGTCTCGGATGTTTCCCAAAAGCCACAAACACAACGAGACTTCATGCATTAGGAAGGAAAAGGGAGGCGGTAATGTTCCACCTTAATCATGCAGCAACATCTCAAATAACACCAGCTGAGGAGAGGTGCTAATGATATGGTGGATGAGGTGTGATGGATGGTGGATGAACTGAACTGTTTGTAAGGTGGGTGGCTTGATGTCTGGGGAGGTTTTTACTGCAGACAGCTGAGCAACCAAGGTCCCTTTGTTTCAAACACTTTGTACATTCAAGATTTTGTACATTAATGGTGATAATAGAGTTTTTTTCATCCAGGTTCCCTGTTTAGATGCTCTCGGGCATGTCCTCGATTTTAAGTAAGAGAGGATGTCTTGTCTGAGTATTTGAATGACTTGTACACCAGTTGCATTGTATCCATTAAATATGACAAATGACATCCAAATCTCAACAGAAGAATGCATAAATGTAGGAAAAATACGAGAGGCATTTCCTAATGAAACATCTACATAATATATTAAACGACTGTGTGGTGCCGCTAATCTGAATAAAATGTTTTTTGTTCTGGTGACACACTTACAGCATCTGCGCCGCTCTAACATCCTGTTCTAGTCTTTAGCAAGGAAGAGATAATTGGTTTTTTCAACACCATCCGTCTCCACGGAGACCAGACATCTCACCAGTACTAATCTGCCTCTCTCCTCCCCTCCCCCCCTCCTCCTCTCCTCACCTCCCATCACCACCGCACTCCATCTATGGTAATGTACATTAGAGCTGACTGACAAAATTTACAGTGGATGATGGGTATGTGTGTGTGTGTGTGTATGTGCATGTGGGGACAACTGCCCATTCAGTCAAGCTAAATATGTGTCACTGTGCCAAACCGGAGCTGGTGGAGGCTACTGGTCCTCGCCTGAAGCCAAAGCTGTGCTTTTGATTTGATCTGGACCGCCTCTGGTTATGGAAGCTGATCCAAGGCTGGAGAGCCAATCAATTAATATAGACTGCGATGAGCAGGAAAATTAGTTTACAGTACCTAACACACAAGAAGGTGATTTTTCTTTCAATGGTGATGTGGTTAGATACGTGATCTATATCCAATCAGCTATCCATGCAATAAAGTATCTCTTGGTGAAACTAAAAGATAGGATCACAGAACATTAAATCTCCATTAAAAGGGGGAGATATAAAGCACCCAGTAGCCAGACTTTCTTGGAGGCCAAGCATTCAATTATGTACTTTTGTTTTATTGGTATTGGTTGTCTGGGACTGAAAGGGGCTGATGTTAACTTCTGTAGGAAATTGAAAGAGGCTTTCTGGATTTAAAATCTCAGACTAGAATAAATGGAGATTTTAGCATTAAAGAGTTTTTATACAGTTATAGGGTCTAACAAATTCACTATTGAGTTGCATTATGGGATGTTTGTTTTTGATCATTCTTTTTTTTTGGAATCTCTTAAAACTTTAATAGAAGAGATTTGTGGGTTTTGCACCATATTATCAGTTTTTAATATTCACTTCTTAACTTCTGTTCTCCTTTTCGGAATATATTTTGTGACTGTGATGAGTTTTGAGGTGCAGCATCCTTTAGAGGCTTGTCATCTACTACGTCTGTCTAGTTCTGCCTGTTCTCTTGTAGTGCATATATAGGCTCTGCTTCCACCCATTTTGTAAAATACCCTGACAAATGCCTCTTCCAGTAAGTCAGCTAGTGTTGCCAAGTTGTTTTTTTCCCATTTTTCCCTTTAGACACATGGCGCAGACAGGTACTCTCTCTGAAACTCTCTCTCTCACTGCTCTAAAAAAATCAAACAAACAAAACACAAAGCGGCCATCTGCCCTATTGACAGAAAAGGTCCAGAGGCGTGCTTCCCTGCTGGGCACCGAGATCGCAGCCATGTTGCTCCTTGACCACGCAGAGCCCCAGCCTGTGCATCCTTCAACAACAAACAGCCCTGTGTGACTGACTCCTGGCTCCCATCCAAAGAGGTGACCCTGCCTCTCCAAGGATGCAACACAGAAATCTACCCCCTCTCACACACACCAAACACAGAGACACAGGTCAAGCAGACACACAGTGTCTCTGACAATATGGGCTTTTCCTGGCTCAAAGCAAGCCCAGGCGGCCTAACCTTCCTCTGCTGAACACTTTAAAAAAGAGCCTGAGTGGATAGCACAGCTCATATGGTGTACACAAAAACATTACCAGCTCTATTCATCCATCTGTAAAACACAAATGGTTCAAAATGCTGCAGAATAAGAGTCGATCACATCGCAGCTGCTCAGTGCTGTCTGTCTGCTGAGGAGGCGAGCTAAGCAGCTCTAATCTCCATAAGGAAGCATAAACAGGCGTATGGTGTCGACAGTTGACTGGGTTCCACACCCTCTGCTCCAAAAAGTCAGCCACTCAGCACATCACAATCCTGTTGTGTAACTGTCAGGCGGGCTGGGCGACCACCCCGCATCACAACAGACCTGTCCTCAGTGATTTAGGAGCTCCGAGACGCAGACAGAAACAATGAAACGGAGAGAAAAAGATATTGTTTTGTCTAAAATGGTTTACACAGAGGAGGGAAAAGGTGGGAACTGAGCTGATGTAGAGGTATGAAAAAATAAAGGTATAGAGGATATGTGAGAAGGTGGGAAGAGGGAGACAAATTGCACAGGTGAGAGACGGAGTGAAATGTGAGAAAGGGGCTCTGGGAGACAACAGCATGAAAAAAAGGTGTGAGTGCATGATGTGGTGGGTGAGGTGATGTATTGGGGGGACGGTTCTCTGGTTTGAGGACAACAGAGGTGAGAGGAAAGTCCTTGGAGGCTGTTGCTCTCTTCATGCCTCCTTGTTTTGTTTTTTGACTCCTGTGGAATATTCTTCATGTCCGCAGTAAAAAGAGAGACAAAACTCTCTTACCTGTGCAATCTGTCCTCCAGCAGCTTGATATACTTGGTAGTGTTCTCTTTCAGCCGGCTTTCTGTATGGAGAAAAAAGCAGAGAGAGAGAGAGAGAACAGCCTGTTACTTCATTTACTACTTTTATTAGCCATGATGGGGTATCCTAGCAACAAATCACAGCTCTAATACCATTAAAACTGACTTGTCATTAGCTATATTGTACACTGTCTCTGTTAGGAAAGGAAGTAGTCATCACAGTTGGTGATGGCATTGTGCTGAGAAACTGCAACAGTACAGTTCAGTACAAAGGCCCAGCTGGCTCTCTCTTAAGACAAACACACAATTGAGGAAAGATCATTCCCATTGCTCTAAGAAGGGATAAAACTGGAGACGGCCTGAGGATAAAAAGGGATTTCTTTCATGGCATAGGTCCTTATATCGTGCCAGATTTTCTGTGGGGCATAAAGTAGGATGGATAGCTTATGTTGCTTCCTGTGCCCTTCTGCCAGCAGCAAGCTGTGCCTGAGGAGGCAGACGCAGGCTGGCTGAGCGCTAGTCAGGATGGAGAGGAGGGCAATCTGAGCACCGTTAATGAGCTCATGTATGAAACATGAGAATATGCCCCCCGCAGCAGCAGATCTTTGAACACAATAGGATGCACTTATATCAAATTGCACCGCATATATATGTGCACACAAGCTGTATCGTTCAATACAAACCTCCTCCTCCCCACTGAAACCCACACACACACAAAGCTGGCCTCACAAATCTGCCCATCCCAACATCTGAAAAACTCAACAACCCACACTCTAGTGCATTGGTTCCCACCTTGGGGTCAGGACCCCCAAAGACGTCACAAGATAAATCAGAGAGGTCATGATTAACTGGATAGGAAATAATCAGAAAAAAACATAATGTACTCTGCTACATAAAATTGTGTGTATTCTTTCAGACTTTTCTATCCTCCTTGCTATTTTCTTGCAAAATACTGGATTCTTTTACCTGTTCAGACCTGTAAAAACATTGCTATTAAACAATCTGAGAAGGAACAGTGACTCAATTGGTTAGGTAGTTCCACATTTGGGAAATACACTTTTTTTTGCATCTGATATATCTGAAATATTAAGCTATAGCCAACAGCTGGTTAGCTTAGCTTAGCAGAAAGACTGAAAACAGAGGGAAACAGCTAGCCTGGCTCTGTCCAAGCAAAATCCACCTACCAGCACCTCCGTTTTTGTACGTATTAAACAAACAAGTTCATTAGTGAACTTTAGAGGTGCTGGCTAGCAAACTACCCCCCCCTTCCAGTCCTTATGCTAAGCCAAGCTAAGCTAACCGGCTGCTGGTGCTTGCTTCATAATTACTGTGCAGACATGAAGAGTGTTATCAAACTTCTCATTTAACTCCAGCTAAGAAAGCAAATAAACATATTTCCCAATATGTCAAACAGACGAGACATACCACTTTAAAAACCTATGACGAAGGGTCACGAGTAGACATTCTTCACTTTAAGGAAACACAAGCCGAAAATGGTTAGAAACTACTCTGGTGTAATGCCACTTAGCTCGCTCACACTCACTAGACCTCACACAGAGAGAGAGAGTCACCTAATTGGGTGCTCTGAATCACACTGAAGTTTGAAATATAATTTGTATCATTGTCTTGATGGTGGTTATTAGACAGTATCAGCTCCAGGATGAGACAAGCTGTGGGCTGGCACAGCGGGGAGAAAACTAAGTGGCTGTGACACACACACACACACACACACACACACACATTCCTATCCATACTTTGGGGGAGAAATGAGATGGAGATAGTCAGGCTATTTATGGGGGTTGCATGTGTGTGTCACAGAAAGAGAGATTTTGCCTGAGAGTCGTTTTCATTCAAAGTGGCCAAATCTGCTCAATCAGAGGGAAGAGGCACGCCGATGGAGTAGCTATCACATATCTGTTGAGCAGATCTGGCGTACGTGGACCAGACAGCTCACTTACCACCCCCCTAATTGCTATGTGAGATCCTATCCTACCTGACAGAGTTTCCCTTGTCAACTTCCATTCATGCCGGCTCTGTTAAGCAGCGTGCAAGGAGATAGCCACTGAATAATACATGGGGGGCATTAAGTCTGACTTCAGATGGCACAGAGCATGGACAGATGCGAGATGACAAAGTAGGCTACAGTTCGAACAAGAGCAAGAGCCAGATTTAGAAAGAATATACTATGAGGAATAGAAACAGTCAATATCAAAGGCAGATGAAGATGGGGGATACAGACATGAGTGTATTAACTGTTAACTTAATATTTCTTCCCATGCTGATACTGTTATACGCAGAGGAGAGTCAGTGTGCCGCCCTGTCGCCATGCCAACCGGTGGCAAAACTAGTGAGCCTTTTCGGGCGTGACAGATGAAAATAATCTTTTCTTTATAGAATGGGACAAGACATCAAGCAGCCGAGTCTCCTCCTGTGCTGAGTGGAACCCAGAGCACCGGGTGATATTACCACTTCCTGTAAGTCTGCGGGAGGCTGCTGTCATTGGCAGGCCATGCGAATAAAATCGGCACTAAAAAGCCCATAAAGAAGAGAGCCACTCTGTTAGTCCCCGATACATGCGGCAGTATATTTGGTGTCGAAGGGACCTCACAAAGGCGTTCACAGAGCCGGCATTGGAAAATTCATGAGCTCAGCCTCCTGTCACACCAGTGATCTCAGCAGGCACTAAACATCGCTGATTGCTGCCAAGGACCCCGGCCAAAATCGAAGAGGCCATTCATTCATGATACAAACAGCACTGAGACACTATTGAAAGATGATGAGAATGTGTTGCTGGATGTTGCAAAGAGGCCATTTGCTTCATATAGGTCAGAAACACTCATTCATTAGTCTAATGAAGAAATAATTACTTCAGCTAAATAGATGTAAAGTTGATAAAAAAAAGTGATGAGTCTGATGATTACAATCAGCAGTGTGGACCGACAAAGCAAATGGAGCACAGTGATGCACAATTCCCGATGATGAAGTTATGGGCTTTAATGAGCCTGCAGAAGTTAACGATGGCAAGGTGTTTGGATTTGCTGCTGCATTATGAGCATTTGAACAGCTCTCTAATTGAAAGTGAATAATGGAGTAATTTCCTCTCTGCCTTGTAACAATAAAAGCACCCAACATCTGTGAGGCCTTCGTGTTGTCAAACAATTTAGAGGCGGCTCCGTGCTAACGCAGCACCACCGATATGCGTGTTATAAAAGCCTGCGCATAATAAGACAGAAGAGAAAGTGTGTGTCTTTGTAATTGAGTTGAAGGCACTGACTGTGATTAATGCGTTTAAGCGCAGCTCGGGCTGTTTGAGTGCAACAGCACTGCAGGTAACGCAAACACACAGTCAGCATATGCAGACGCTCACATTGTATGGATGCATCTGAACTTAACGGCAGCCCAACAGCATAGCTAATGAAGGAAGAGGGACAGGCTGATATCTCAGACAGACGCTCAATAACCCATGATGCTTTAAGGCTGTGGGATCGCAAAGCATAGCAGTACACAGATTGCAGCTGGCACGGCGTAACATATTGTGGGGCTATGCACGAATGCACAACAAAAGGAATCATTTGACAAAAAATTGGCTGTGTGTACAAAATCTGTGCTTGGGTGGATATACTGTATATATATATATATATATATATATATATATATATATATGTATATATATTTCAGTTCTGGGTGCTGAATTGCTCAGACTGAAATGTTTGACATGCTTACTGTCATTTTAACTCAAGTCAAACTCAGTAAACAGACTTTGTTTAGTGGAGACTCTAAACTTACTTTGCTGTGGGCTGCAAAATAACATCTTTTGCTGATGACTGAATCTGGGAAGCACTAAGAGGCCCAACAAAGAGGAGCTCTCCCAAAATGTGTGGTCATTAAAGCTCTAAAACCCTCTCAACATCTCATCTGTTCACATCCCCGCCTTATTATTCCCTCTGTATCCTTTGTGAAACTCCATTAGCACCAGGCTAATACATTTTCCACAAAAACGCATGTCTGAATTTGTCACCACCCTCCATAGAAGAGTTTTGTCCAAACAAGACAGGTCTACAGCCATGCTAGCTGCTCTGTGAGGCTGCTCTTATGCTGTGTCTCCATTCGTGTTCTTCCATACTTACACTTGCTATTTTGACTGCATGAGTACGTTCACACTGACAATTACGGCAAAATGCAGTGCACTATGAGTACCCGGATGGCTACGTAGCAGAAGGGGAGGGACCACCAACCTATGAAAATGGCGGCAGAGGAAGCGGCAGTGGTTGCGATTGCTACAGTGAACACCGCACACAAGTAAGTGAAGTTTGTTTTGTTTTCTGCATAATCTCTTGTTCCACACTCCAGTCCGCCATTAAACACAAAAGAAGAAGAAGAAGAAGAAGAACAAGCAAGTTCAAAGCATGTTCATTTTTATTTCTTTTTAATAAAATTGAATTGAAGTCAAGTGAGCAAACAAGCCGGCAGATATTTTGGCGAGTGACAATCGCAGTCAAATGTTGGCGATAATGCTCCACTCGGTTGCAATTCGAAGAAGAAGAAGAGGTCAAATGTTGTGATCGTCATTTTCAGTAAGTGCATAACGGCCAAGTTCGATTTGAGACAACACTACCCTGCCGAAATGCACGCACTACGCAAGCAAGTACAGTGTACTACATTGAAGTGTACTAACGGAAGTATCCGGCACAGCTTCAGACTTACTGCGAACCGGCCTAGCACCAGCCCAGAGCTAGCATTAGGTTCGCATTGGTGGAAAGGGGGTAACAGTGGTGCTTTGAGCTAAATGCTAATGTCAGCATGCTAACAAGCTCACAATGACAATGCCAACATTCCAATGTTAGAGTAGCATTATGAGCATAGCAGGTACAATATTTAACATGTTTACCATCATAGTTTAGTGTGTTAGCTTGCTAACATTTACTAATTAGCACTAAACACAAAGTACAGGTGAGGGTGATGAAAGATACTTGGCCATAAACAAAAGTATTTGACTACCAAGTGATGGCACTAGATGGAGAATCACTTGGTAATCCATCCAGCAGTTGTTGAGCTATTTCACTCTGGACCAACGTGGTGGACTGACATGGTCATCCCCAGAGTCAGGCTGCTAGCATGGCTAAAAACAAGCTGTAAACAAATTTTTGAGCTTTACTTTGCACTTAGAGGTGATATAACCGACATCATGAAGCTCAACCTCCTTTTGAGTAGTATGGATCTAAAGAAAAGAAACTGATTGATGCAGCGGTGGGAGCTATTGTAGTGGTACCTCAATCAACTTCCCTTTGTTTTGGCAGTAATTCTTATGGGTATGGACGCTACAATACTCCAGACAAACTCACAATGGAATGACATCCTCTACTGAATCAAAGGAAAAATGGATACTGCCAAAACTTCAGAGACAAAAACCAGGAAACATTCTCCCGGGTCCACTTAACCACTACACTGCTCTCAATCATTCAGACACTCTTTAGGAGAAGAGCTGTCATACGTTCCATCATGTTCTCAACAGAAGCACCCTGAAAGAGGCAGCGTCATGAATAAATCATATATGTCCTCGCCTTTACTATTGGCACTCCATTAAGAGGAAATTGCATTTGTTTAATAACACAGAGTGACAGTATTTTGATGTACACTTCAGCTGCTGGACTGGTGTGCACAGTTGAGTTTGGCCTGGACGGGCTCCCAAATCCTGCCAAGGAAAAGGTAACAGTGGAGTGGGAGCTGTATGAAGAAAGAACGGAATAGACTAATTAAATGTGTTCCAGTGGAGCCATGTGGAGAAGACAACCTTCAGTCTTTATCACAGATAGCCAAATTACCAGACAGCTCCAGAATATACCGCCTGCAAACTAACAATAGCATTAAATAAGCATTACCAGAATACTTTTATAAATCAAGAGGAGCTCACACTGACACTGCCTCCACATTTGAATGTCCTCACTCCTGGGGGTCATTTACTCGTGTTATTCAGCTCTTCAATTATTTATTTGTAAATTTAGTATCACTCCAGATCTCTCTCGGGGACAAAATTATACTCTCAGCAGGGAATCAAACCTCCGGCTATAATGGGTTTGGTATTCATCAGCACTCGTGCCAATGGCAATTAGGGACGTAATGGCTCCCAGGCCAAAAACCCCCCACACCACAATGTACGCTGGGCGGAGATGCTCAACAAGCTGAAGCTGTGTAGTTTAAGTGAATGTATGTGTATAGATTTTGTATCAGCTGAGCTATGTGTTGCGTTAGAGCTCATGCTATGACAATGGGCCTTTTCAAGAACAGCCATATGGTTTCCTTGTTATAAGATGACACCAGTGTCACCAGCATGTGCTAGAAATGCCTCAGAAACCACAAGGATGGCCATCTTGACTTTGAAGTAGACTGTAATTTCTAATCCCCTCCAGCTAAAGAAATGGTAATGTGCTGTTTGTGGGCTATCAGTTTCCAGCTAGCACGTGCCAGCCCCTTATTACCAAATAGGATGACAGTTTAATGAGCCCCTTCCTTGGTGTCAGCAACACATTGTGAAATTGCGCCTGCTGCCATATTGTGCGCGCCCACTTGAGCATTTGAGCGAGTCGCACAACCAATCATTAACTTGCCGTCTCTTCCCACATTTGTGACGCGTTCCTCACCTGATTCCCGTTCCTTTGTTTGGCCCGAGCATTTGCTTGTCACCGGTTTCCCAGCCTGCGTGTCCCTGAGAGCTGCATTATTTTGTGTGAGGTACGCAGTGTATGTAGGATACTGAGGTGAACTTGAACGTGTCTTTGGTGGTTGTCAGGGGAGAGATTAATGCTATCCCTCGCTGTTTAGCAAGTCAAGGTGTTCAGGACTGTATTTCAGCAACAAAAAGCAGGCAGGTGACTGAGTTTCTTGCTCATAGGTGAAAAGAAAAGAAACATGATCACTTTTGCAAGCAAAGAGAATCAGTTTCTGCTACAATAATATAAAATCATGGACCTTACATGAACAAAAGTACCAGTACCAAGTCCATGCATTACCATATACCCCATAAAAACTCAATGCAACTCAGCCTGACTGCAACAATGAAAGGGTGCCCCCTAGTGACGGCAGAGGGTGCATTCAAGACAAGACAATGGGTCGACACTAATGGTGACGCTGCAGCCACAGGCCTTAACGATGTAGATAAAAGCGTTATGCTAGACGGCTGATTGCGCGCCTTGGGGTTGCAGCAGGAGCCCGATCCAGAGCTCTGGTCTCTGGTCTTTCACTACCTGCTCTGGCCCTCTTCCCCTCGCCATCCCCCTTCCCTCTCTGCACTCCCATCTCACAGCCTCAGAGAGAGAAGTGACCTTTTTTTAGAAATCTCCCTGTGACTGATGGACTAGAGAGAGTGGCACTGCAGGTGGTGCCGTCAAAATCCATTTATCTCTGTGCCAGTGCCAGTAGGCCAAACCAATCTAACTCCCCCTTCTCCCCCGAAAAAAGCGAGCCCCTTCTTTAAGCAGCATTCAGTTCTCCTCTAGTTGGAATGTGTGCGAGCGCTGATACATCATGGCTGCACTGAGTGGCTTGGAGGTAATTGGCTACTTCACACAATCTAAAGCTCATTTCCCCTGCACAC